>JACEGR010000258.1:65617-298117 GCA_014170235.1 Listronotus bonariensis
TGATGTTAAGCTACGGTTATACATGAAACAAAAATAGATTTCCTAAGAAATTTAAAAATAAAACAATTTCCATTTAAAAAATTAAAGTTGTTTAATGTTACATGTTTTCAGGGTAACCTGTATAATTGGTGTGTCAATAAAACCGTCATGTCCATTACAAGTACCCAAATTTGGTGAAAATATTGGTAAAAGATATTTAATTTACCATGAGTGCGGACTTAATAAGAGAGTTTAAATTTAAAAAAAAGGGATTTTAATTGATTTGTTTTTAAATTTTAGTTTTTTTTACTTGTTACACCTGCTAAAAAGAAAATGGTGGTCTATTCAATATTGTCTGCAACAGGTGACTTTCTTCTTTAAGAGCCAATTTTCTTATTTTTATTACCTAACATATGAGAGCCACTGCATACCAATATAAATGTTAAAATATTTAAATTTTAATTGCAACGAAGCTTTTAGGGAAATTTAGTTTCTCTTTATTGGTCACTTTCCTGAAATATAAAAAAATAAAGTCTTTGCAAGGCAACACCGCCTTGCAAAGACTTACAACTTTCTACTCTCTAGCCAAGGGCCAATACGTAACTTCCGGCGAAAAGAAGGCGAGGGTGGCTGCTGCTTCCAGCCATTTCCGGCCGGTTGTCTTGCTGCTCACCCCCTAATGTGTTCGATGAGTGACGACATAACTATGTTACGATGAAGGTATAGATTGTAAACGTTTACCTGCGTTTTTGAAGATAAAGGATTTGCGTATTAGATTTTAGGGATAATGGAATGTTTTTACTATCCGTTAGTCTTTTTTAGTTTATGGCATGCATTAAGTTGCATTTTAGGGCTCAAATTTTTACTATTTTGTCATTGCATAAACACACATACCTCTTATTATACGATGCATTCAAACTAAAACGACCACCCGATATAATTCGGTTGACATATTTTTCTGTCAATATTTACACCCCTTTCCCCACCAACACAAATGTCAAAAAGTTGTAAGAGATGTCAAGTAATACCTTTACTTATATTCTTAAAAAAAAACATTTCCGATCCCACCTTTCGGAGTTTAGTTTTTAAAAATTGGGATAGTTGTTTTCGAAAAAATTCACCCAAAATTGACACCTATAACTTTATTATTTTTAAATTTATCCAAATAAAATTTGATACGCAGGTGTCTCACATACGGCATTGGCTTTATGGATTCAGTTGGTTTTAACACTTTCAGATAAACCGAAAATGATCCTCACTTTCCTATTTTAAATGAGACTTCCAGTATATTTTTACTTATTTATATA
Organism: Listronotus bonariensis; assembly: GCA_014170235.1. Taxonomy (NCBI): domain Eukaryota; kingdom Metazoa; phylum Arthropoda; class Insecta; order Coleoptera; family Curculionidae; genus Listronotus; species Listronotus bonariensis. Next base: position 66,904 of record JACEGR010000258.1, read on the forward strand.
TAAAATTTTGAGTAAATCTAAGCTCTTAATGTTTTTTCATTTTTAATCTTAAGCGCCATGATTGAAATAAAACTGTCGATTGGCCCAAGTATTGAAGTAATCACAGAAAAGTTGATACTCACGCATCTATTTTTCCGTGACTCATTTACAAACTCAAAATTTATAGTTTTATTCCAGTGATATCCAGGGTCCATTCATATCGACTTTCTGAGGGGGGCCATAGGCCAAGAAAAAGTGTGTGAGGTGCCAAAAACAAAAATCTTGGCACCCCTAGAAAGAAACAAAATTTTCAAATTTTTTGAAGAGCAAAAAAAAGTGTCCCCGTCACCTATTTTTATTGTTGTTCTTTCATTCTTTAATATATAAAATTACAAAAAAACTCCCACGTATTTCAAAAGCAAGAAAACAAGGTCCTTACTTCTCACTTTTCAATTCCATGATCACCCTCACCCCTCGGACCAGCCCTGACGGGGGGCATATCATCATTAAATACCCAAAATGCCCATATTTGCCATTACATATGTATGAAATACAAAGGATGTGGCATTAAAGTGGGGCATGGCCCCTATGACTGCCCTGGGAATATCATTCTAAATTAAAAATTAAAATTATTTAAATATTCGGTGTCAAAAAGTTGCAAATGTAGTGTCAGTGTACTTAAAATGTCATTTTCTATTCAAATAAGGTCGTTTCCGCTTAAACTGGAAGTGATAGAAAACATCTGAATCTGTAAAACAACGCACATTTATGTGATACACCGGGCGTATGGATTTTCGATCAAGTTTAGCAGCAGGTACTTAAAAACACCGGTAATTTCGACCAGAGCTAAAAGGATTCGGGTTATCTTATACCGATATGGAAACTAAACCGCCGTCCTTAGCAAATAGATTCGTTTAATATCCTCCACCAATCTATGTACTATGTGCTCTCCCGCAATTCAACGCTGCAACAAGCGCACCAATATTTGCAGAACGAGATCAGGGACTGCGGGTCCACCGCTTCCGTCTTTCGTCGGACCCCACCTCGAATCTTTACTATGCTTTTAATTTCCCATGGTCGGCGAGTTGGTTTTCAGAATGTAGATTTTTTTGACCAAAAGAATGCAGGCAATATTCAATTATATGAAAGATACTTCTAATTAGTTTTATGATTACTTTTTTTTAAATCAGTAGATCAATTAAAAAATACAACTTTGAGGATTTTTATATGTACTGACTGTAGATATATGAAGGTATAAAGAACACATAAAGTACATACCTATAACTAAAACAGATTAAAAAATTATTCCACAAAAAGGTTTAATAAGATAAAGATTTAACAACTAACAAGAACTCCTTTATGCGTTGGTTGCGCAAACAAAATAATGTGAAGAACAGGAAGATTTGATGCTATTATATTAGACCTATTTTTTGGACGTATTTTTGTTGGGGCCTTTTATCCATCATTAGGGTATTGGATATTCAATTTAATAATAATTAGGTAAATCCGATCCTTCTATGAACCGTACATTCTTGGTCGAAAATGTACTTTTTCTTATCTGTCACTTTTTCTCGGGTAGGTTGACGAGGGTATTCTAGTCGAAAATACACCCGCCGGATACACCTATGTACCAAAGTTTATTATGATATTTTACAGAATAATAAACCTATAGGGTTAAAGCACCAATTGGAGACCCTCGGTATTTATAATGTGAATTTTCTAGAAAACTACTGTTAAAGAAATCCTTTGAAATTAAAAACTCAAGTCAGGTAAGTCCGGCCGGCAAAAACTGCCGGCTAGTTGCACCACTGGCTACAGGACTGACTATACAGAATCAGCTAAATAACATAACACATAACACAGGCAATGTGCGAAAAAGAGACAATCTAACGTGAATATCTGCATGTAAACATTTCTAATTGGATTAGCCACATACATAATTTTTTGTTGTTTACTGGCCGACATCCCAATACCTATTATGTGCTTAACCAGTATGTGTAACCAGGAAGAATAACTAGCCACCATAAGAGGCTATAGGTGTATTATGAAAGATAACCGAAAATCTGGTTTATACGCATTGTTTAATTAAAAGAATAAAATGAAAATTTTAGGGTTTAAAAGAGAACTGGGCTATTTTATCTTTCTCTCTATGAAACCCTTTTTAAACTATGATTTGGAAATTTGTCTTTAATAATTTCAAATACAAAAACAGAAACTCTTAGTCAGTGTGTACAAACAAAAATTCCTTCCAAAATATTTAAAAACATTACCCAATCTTGGACAGTAAAGAACTGCAAAATTTCCAAATATCTACCATGAATAAATTGATTAAACAGACAATTTCTGCGGTTAAACTAGATCACCCGCAAAGTAGAAGTTCGATATCCATTGACCCATGCAGAACCATGAATGATACCCGCCTAATTGGGCCATATTAACGGCAACGCAACACAGCTTCCTTTTTAATGCACGTATCCCGCATCCGGTCTTGCTCTTACTCTTGGCTACTGTAAGATTTTTAATGTAATTCTAGTAATAGAGCCAGCAAAGTAAATATAAATTAAATTGGGTGATTGTAATCTAAAGAATTTTGTGTTATGTAGTTAATAGTATATACAATCAAGGTTTATACAAAGTGTTTCCTAAGCGGTACAAAAGTTAACGCGTACGATTTCTTATGTTTTTTGATAAAAAAATGTTTCTGTAAATATTTGTTCGGACTTGCTTCATTTTTGAGATACAGAGCTTTAAAGTTTATAAAAATTCGGTAATTTTTAAATATCTTAAAAACGTTTTAACCAATTTAGATAAAATTTATTACATTTATTAAATGAGATATGGCGTTTCAGTTAGCACCACCAATATTACTGAGAAGAAAAGTACGCCCCCTGACTTTTAATCATATTTAGCAATTAAAAATTATCCTCGTCAGCCTACCTACAGATGACATGGAAGATGGTTTGGGCAATGAACTGGTGCTGAGCTGCTTAAAACTGGAGGAATGTGGCTGCTGGTATTGACAGCAAAAACACGAGGCTTTGGAGCCCAATTTTTTATAAAAATTCTACTAAAAAAACTCATTGTAATCGTAGCAAATGTAAAAATAGTGTTACCTATTTACTTAACTTTTATGATCACAAACTGTAGTGGAGAACCTTCTTTTTCAACATTAAAATGAATAAAAAATGTATTAAGGAACACAATGGAACAAGAACGTTTAAATAAACTCACTATAATGAATATAAAAAATGATTTACTTAGAAATATTGATTGAGTGTTATTTCTAAATTTGCACGCATTAAGTCACCAAAAGCCTTTTTGTAAATGTTCTGTTTTATTTACATTCTAAATTTTAATAGGCAATGTAACTCAAGGGCCCCGTGTTCACATTTGCTACGGGCCCCGCGTCGACTTAATCCGGTACTGATACAATGGTAAAAACTTTTGTTTTGCGGAACTTTTAACTCATAAGTAAAGGATAAATGTTTTTAGATACCTTTGATGACACCCAATATCTACTATGGAGTTTTTGAGGCCAATAAACTGAACAACATTTTTTTATGACGCACCTCAATTAAATTTTAATTTAAAATTCTGTAAAGAAGACATCATCTGTATTACCCCGGACATATCTTTTAAATCAGGCTCATACCTAGTCTTCATGTCAACAAAAATTACTTAAATCCGAACTGCGAATCGGCGCAGCCTTCAAAGAGTCATCTGTTTATAGATACAAAAAAACATAAATTTAAATAACAAAATTGAATAAGGCTTTCTTTCAAACTAGAAATATTCACGAAAATACCTGAAAAGCACAAAAGTAAACTAGAAAATCAACAAATTCCATAAAGAGTTAAAACTTTTCAACTTTTTACCGGAACTATCACAGATCTTTTACTTTTTTAACATGGCCATTGCTGCCGACAGCCCGATGAAATTTTGATATTGTAGTCACGTGATTCTGGACCTCCTCTCGTACTACATGCGGACTAGGCATTAGAGATCGGCTTGAGATGCTGGGGCAGTATCGTTATAAGATTAAAATACTTGTTTTTGTTTTTTAATCAGGCAAAATGATTTTTACTGTTACCGTCAGACAATTTTAATTAAAAAACGACGAAATAAAAATAACAACAAAGATATATCCTATTGTTTATAAAATCAGTAACTATGATTCTATTCAAAGAAGAGCTATTCCTCTCATTAATGATCCTCCACTTACAGAAAGGCTTCCCTCTCTTGCCCATCGTCGGGCTGTGGGGGATTTATCGCTTTTTACACTACTTCCATGGCTTCTGCTCTAAAGAATTGTCCAGTATAGTTCCTCCACTCTCGGTTCCCAACCGAGAAACTCGTGGTTCCGCGCGTATGCATCCCTATACGGTCCAACTGGACAGGCCTCACTTCACTTTGTTCGTTCTTTTATCCCTAGAGTTTCTAGATTGTGGAACCTGCTGTCTATCCTTCCCCCCAAATCTTCAAGTATTTAAGTCCCGTGTCAATAAACTCCCTCTTACCTCGCTTAAGACACCCACGGTACGTTAGTATTTAGGCTTTTAGCCTTCGTGGTTTGTCCAAAGATAAAAAAATGATTTTAAACAATTTTTTTTATTCATTTTAACCCATGTCGTTTTTAAGTAAAATCCCAATTATACGTACCTAACATTGGGAAACAGCATAGGCGTAACTAGCCCTTGAACCTGGAGGGGGCCTAGGGGGTCTGGCAACACTCTGGGAGGGATCCGGACGCCGCTAAAACGTTATACATATGTACACATATACCATATAGGTACATTTCCTGGGAGGGACCTGGCATTACCTGAGAGGGGTACGGTCCCCCACCTCCCCCTTCCCCGTAGTTACGACGATGGGAAAAGATATTTTTTAGATTTTCATTTACATGACATGTTCTTGTGCCCTGGTAATGTTTTTAGCTTAACTGACTTGCCTGTTACAAACAGGTCTAAAAATTAATTGTTTTACAAAACCTAGTAGATAAATAATACAATTTGTAAAATTTGATGGGTGTCCTTTAGGTTTTGAATCATGCAGAACTTTTAGGCGAAATAACTTTCTTTTGTAAAATTAAAAATAAAAAAGTTTTTCATATTATTACGCTAACTTACGTAAACATACTGTATATTAAAAAGATAACATTTTTTATTATTTTAGAACAAAATCTTAACTTTTTCAGTCCTTCAATCCATTATGACAAAAATTAAAAAACCAAAACTTATGCCGAAACAAGATCATATTCGAGGCTCGTAAATCTACGTCACACACAGGCTCCCCGGTCGAGACTATTCATTCATAACTTCACAAACGTAGTGGAAGGGATCGAGCGCGTTTCCTAAGCCAAACATACACCAATTCATAACACAGCGTCTGACGGTTCTGCAGGTGCTCTCTCTTGTATGGGCCTTTTGTATCTCTTCTCGGTACCAAGATCTTTTGTTAATTTGAAGGTTATAGTACTAGAAATTCAGTACCGGTGAATAAAAACCCTTTTTGTGTAATCAAAGTACCTATTTTTCGTGTTTGTTGAGACTTTTGTAGATAGATTATTTTCGCAGTACCGTGGTAGTACCGAGTGCTCTAGTGACACTTTAAGACAATAACAAAGGGCGTTTCGCAAGAAAATTATCTTTTTATATGCCTCGGATTGACTGGTGAATAACGCGAAAACTGAATCGAAAACAGTATGAATGGTGAACCTATTTTAAGCCTGGACAGAAATAACTCAGTGACAACGTAAAGCTATGGACGTAATTTTGAATCGAGCAAAAAACCTGTGCGCCAAAATGACGAGTCTAAACTTTAAAACTACTTTGTGATATCTGTGATCTTGTTTTTACTATTTCCAAATATTTTTGTAAATATTACTATTATTAACAAACTACTACGTCTATACATAAACATACTTTTTCAAATAATGCTCCACATAATTTATTTAAGTTTAAATCGAGCCACATAACAACTGAAGTGTTTGTTTTTTTTTAAGTGTGTGTAAAAAGATTGTGTTCTAGTCAATGTATATAGACATCTTGAGGCCCTACAGCGGGATGGGAATAAAAACAATGAAGGCAGTTAGTAGGCAGAAAGGTAAGAAAGGGGCTCGTTGTTTTAGTGGTTGATTTTAGAGTTTTAGCATTGATGCCTTTGAAAGATAATTTTGGGATGTTGTCATCTTGACTTGCAAGACATAAAATATTTCTAAAAAGGGTTATGTGATTCTTGTGTCATTCTATTTACTTTCCCTAAAATAAATTACCTTTTAAACTTCGTAACGTTACGTTACTTTAATCACGACATCCAAAAAGTGGCATCAAATACTGGTAAAAGGATTGTTTAAATGAAATTATGAAAATGTTAATAATTATTTTTTTATGTTCCTCTCCGTTTCTATCTGAAACAAAAAAAAAAAAAAGATAAAATACCTAATGAGGAAAAACTATATTTTTAGTAGTATCTATTGTTTATTTTGGTGGTAATGTAACTATTTTTAACCTGCTAAAGTATGTATAGCTTAACAACGTTTGGTACCTAATTTATTTGTATTTATACTGAAAATCCACATCTCTAAGGGCGTCTTAGCAGTTTGCATACCTAATATGTTCTTACTGCAATTTTCCACATACGCTGAAGCACTTTTTGATTTTGAAAATTTGAACAATTTTTTTGCAAGCAAATTAAAGTATGAGAGTTTGCTATTTTTCTTGCAAGCTGTTTGAAGTTTTTTTGCAATATTATTCAAAATTTTTGTAGTCGAAAATTTAGGGTCCCTGCACGCTAGGCACTCAGGTCTCGGTACGCTCACGGTCCGGTCAAATATCCTACATGCTATTTAAATGAATGTCAAAGATCAAACAGTCCTATTTACAATTGCATTTAAAAATGTTATATTTCGACTTGAGTAAACCTTGTGCGAACCGAGACATGATCGCTGGTGTGCAGTGACCCTTATTGCTAAAATATTAAGATTAAACTAAACATACCTATGTATATTGAAAGGTTGATAATATGGAAGATACAGGGTTAAAAAACACATATTTTTAATTTATTTCAATATTTTTTGTTACGTTTCGAATATCGTAATGATACAGATTTTTTAAAATGAACTATTCAGATCCGATAATAATTTTTGTTTGTATTAATTGTGTTAACTAGAGGGCGCTTCCTACGCTACTTTGAATTTCTCAAAAACGTCGCAGTCTAAGTAAACCAGTAAACTCTCCTATGATTTCTACACAAAAGGGTATATTTTGTTAGCAAGCGTTTTTAGGATATTTGCGTTTATGGTATTTAGTGCAACCTTAAAGTATGTGGGGAATAAATTAAATTATTAGTTTATTATGGTAGGTTTACATCTGACATTTATTGCATGATATTTATGTCAGACAGCAATTCTGGCTAATGTAAACAATACAAAATTTCTATCGGACTACATTTTTGACCAAAACCACTTGACGATGGCTAAATACATTACGTGTCGAAAGCCAACAGAAAATATAATAGAATAGAATAAATTTTTGACCGTTTACATTAGCCATAATTTCTGTCTGACATAAATTATCATGCAATAAATGTCAGATGTAAACCTATCCTTAAGTTGCAGTTGTAGTTGGCTAAAGCTGCTGTAAGTAAAGGTTATGTTTTTCACTTTGACACTCTTTATCTTCCTTAATCTACTTTTGAATATAAGGTATGTTTTGTTAAATACTAATATTTTGGAATAGAGAATCAGCAATTTATCTGTGTACCATTAATTAGCATCACCTATACATTAAAGTTAAATTATGTCATTTTAAAATGTTAAAAGTAAACATCAACTGTATTTTTAAAATAAGCGTGAAGATAGACACTGCTAAAACTGAACCTGATTTTGTCGAACGAACGTGGTGAACACATGTTAGGGTCGATTATATTTGTTAATGTGGTGGTTCTGCAGAGAATTGAGAGAATACAAGGCGTGGGATGAAATTTTGGGTTAATGGTTTTTAAAGGTTCCGATGGGACTGGCTTAATGCGATTTCGGTTGTGATGTATGCGACATCAGGGAGCAGGTTTAACATTGTTGTCATGTAGGAGTCGTAGCGCTGAAATTAAAATTTTAGGAACTTGTATGGTTTAAATTCATTTGAAGTAGTTTTGTGGGTCAAGGATAATGCTAAAAATATGATCGGCTAAAAAAATTATAATTAATATTTATATTATTACTCGAATTATTTATTACATGTATTTTCAAATTATAAGATCTTATTTTTTATCTTTATTATAAGGCCTATATAAAGCATCAGTTCTAGGTTTTGTGGGTGCGAGTTTGCTTTGCTTTTACCGTTTAAAAGAATTTAAAGTCAAAGTCAGTAGTTTTTTGGTTTTTAGTTAAAGCAAAGGACAATAAAATGAATAATTTAATATTAATATTGATTTACATGTTCTGCTGTCCTTAAATTCAACCATCAAAGCCACTAAGGGTAAAAACTAAATCCTTTACTAAATAAACTGAACAACATTGCGCAAACTATTAATAATAAGCATATTAAGAATTCAAAGTTGTACTAAAAAAACTTTTTAAAATTTTTCCTGTGCCAATAAAACTGTTTTAAAATATTGCAGAATTTAATCGTATATGATTCTCATTTATATCTATTGCTTTCAATGTACCTTTCCTTTTTATGTGATTTTTTTCTAGTAAAAACAGCAAATTTAAACAGCCAAACCCTACAGAAAAGAGTTGCACAATCTAAAACACTTGCTCGATCTTCACTCGTAAGTCCGACTATGTATATTAGTTAGAAGTCTAACTGAAGGTAGGGAATTCTGCGAGTAAGACTAATAAGCGCCGTCAGTTCAGTATCCACATGGTCGCACTTACTCGCGAGCTCCGTTTCAGTTCAGGCTTTTAAATATAAAAAGAAATAGGATTTCCTAAATCTCTCATCGGTTAAACGCTTTAAAGCAGTTACAAAAATTGGCCGCTGTCTTAATTTTTCGCATCCACCATGTCAGAAAGATTTTGTCACATAGAACAACAATTCAATATTTTAAACCTTTTTTGTATTTTTTTTTAAAGCATTCTTGTTATTAAAATAAGATCAAATATTTAAATGTTTAGAAATTTTGCCAATTTAGCCTTTTTGTTCTCTGAATATTGGGCTTAACCACAATACAGGATTTTCCCCAATCATCTTTAAAACTTTAGAAATTTTGGGCGTTCTTTGTGATAATTCAAAGAAATAGATATTTAAACAATTGATTTTTAGAATAGCCAATATACATTTGACTTATTTTTTTCGTGGTAAAAAAACTTTTTTTGTAATTTTTTTAATAGTGTCAATAGTTATGATATAAAATTCATGGGCTATTTTTTGCCAATGCGCGGAAAGGGCACAGAATGGTCTGAAGCGACGACAAAGAGAGACTGACTCATCAGCTCATGGTACAAGCTTTTGAGTAATGCGTTTTTTGTCTAATCTTTACCTGCTAGCATTCAACACATAGAAACGCAATTAGATTTATCTAGCTGGCACAATACGTGTGTATAAAGTCAAAGGATTTAATTAAAGCACAATTATAAGAAATAATATCCTGCTGCCAAATATTTTTGTTTTTAATTTTGTGTGTTTAAGTTTATAAAAATTGATCCGATACTTTAAATGTAACTGGATAACTTCCAACATTAATGCCGTTGTTAAAAAAAAATAACGATGAAAAGACTGTCAAAACAACTTGTAATCAATACTTTTAACTTTCCAACGTGTTTTTCTCCTAAATACAAGCTGAATTTAAATTAGCTGTTTTGATTTGGTTGACACGTCGAATTTTTTACATTATGATTTGAAGGTTTTTATCATATTACAAAGTTAGAGGATATATTAAAAAATATTTGGTCTTCTTTATTATTATTTATACTTGGGTGGTCACTTAATTAACTTTAAATATACGGGGTATTACAAATTGTTGTTAAGAAAACTTGCGGGCAGATTATGCATCTAAACATGTAAAAACATTTACTTAAACATGGGGGTTTCAAAAATGCTTCGTTTTCTGGAAACGGGGCGTTTAAGCTCTTTCGTCCCTAATACATTATTTTATATTATTTCTTTAAAACAGGTTAAAATATTAAGCTAAGTATAAACATCACATTGTCATAGAAAATTCCCAGCCAATGGCGTACCTCTAGGTATACTAAGGCCCGGGGCGAAAAGCAGATTTTGGGCCTCTTTATTTTTGGAACTAATTTTCAAAAAGCAAAATATATATATATATATATATATGTACAGTTGTAAAACCAAGTCAAGCAACCGTCAAGGAAGCAACACTTGATAATGCCAACTGAGATGTTGGCGAAACGTCGTAAAGAATGTCCAACAAACGAACGGATTAAAAACCGGAAAAATACCACTGTACATTCAACCATCCGTGAAAACCTACGTTACAATATATATATATATATATATATATATATATATATATATATATATATATATATATATATATATATATATATATATATATATATATATATATATATATATATATATATATACATACCCCAATTGGAAGCATCCTCTAATTGGGGACCACCCCTTTGGTATGCTACTGTTTTAAACATTTAATTTAAACCAACAAAATATCACAAATACAATTAAATTCAAATAAACCACAATATTTTTGTCTCAGCCTCTAAATGCTTATGCTAGAGTACCATGTGGGTGTCGGGTTATTTGGTGTTAAACCCACCTGTTTTGTCAACGTTGTCGGAATCTGGCTGCAAGACAGCTTTTTTCAAAACCAATGACGGCCTAGAGTTTTTGCTAAACATAAATAATAATACTTAAAAAAAATGTGTATATATGTGAACATATATAATATTATATTTGCGATTATTACACATTTAATATCCTAATGGTTTTTTCATAAATTTAAAATACACTATGTAGGATGAAATAAATTAAACACTCCGTATCAAAAAACGAAGTAATTCCGGACTCATGTTACAAACTTTTTTACATATTTACTGATGCAGAGTCTGCACCTAAATTTTATTTGCAAGATTCTGTAACACTCTGTATAAATATGGAAAATGTGTAGTTAAAATTAAAACAAAATATTTATAGTTATCATCCATGCTCCCTTTGATTATATTAACGATTCACATGAAATACCCAGGGATCAAGCTTGGTCTCTGCAAAAATAGAATTCCTATAACTTTTTAAATCCATGTATTCTTCGAAGCAGTTATGTTTCGTTTTTGACAAGACCTTGTATAACATTAGTATATGTAGGCGCTCTATTAGCTGATTGCCGGATGTGAACACTTCATCTCATTTTCTTTGCTCTTGTCATTTTGTCTTTTTCTTCTCCTTTAATGAACAATTATTTCGGTACACCGTATTACGCGATAGTTTGTAGTCAAAAATTTAAAAGGTAAATGTATACTGAGTGACACAAAAAGGTAAACACTTGTTTTTACAGTATGTTCTTTTAATTTTATGCTTACATGTATAACAGATATTGGCTAATAAATAATTAGGTGTTTATCCAAACGAGATGATCTACCCCTCGATTTCTTAGACGCTAATTAGCACATCTGAGTATTGATCTATCGAGGTAGTTTATATCCTCTTGGTGTATCACACTCCAGCCTACATCTAACTCCTGTTAAAGTACTGCTAGTTCTGATGGGCGTTCTTTAAGTCTCACACATACATATTCGAATGGAGAGAGGTCAGGCGATCTTGGCGGCCTGGTAAGCCGTTTATGTGGTTTTTATCTGTGAAGTCTATAGTTTCTCTGGTCATGTGTGGTGTGACAATATCTTCTTGAAAAATGAGATTTTCAATCGTCCACAACCTTAAAAGGACCAGTTGTTCCACCTTTTTCTGAATCTGGCTGACCACGATGTGATGGACAGGTCTTTTCATATCCAACTGTCATGCATACCCAAACAAATGCGATTTTATTTATTAATCAAATAACCTGGTTCCATTCCTGAGACAATTAAAGCAGCGTGTCTCTACACCATTTAAGTTGGTTTTGTCGATCCCATCAAAAATATTTATTCCTTTTGGCGTGGTAAAACAAATTATAGATGTTGGTGTTTTCCCGTTTGGGCACCTAATAACATTTTTCCTGACCTAACCTTTTTTTTCTTGTTTGGTTCCCTGGACAAAATGCATTTTTATTTCTTCTTGTTTGGTACCCTAAAGTTGTGCATATAATTTAATAATTTAAACAGACATATTCATTCTAAGTTTACATAAGCGCTGTTATGTGCTTTAACCAAATGCGAATTTGAATAAAACCATGTGTAAAGACTCTTAAATCGGTGTCAGTCTTATTTCATTAAAATAGTTCTGTTATTATCACAAAGTATATAAGGGGAGGTGGAGCGTCTGGTTAGTTCTGGCAAGCAAATTCTTTTTTTTAATTTCTTAATTAAACCCAAGACTAATACACAATATATAAATCCACCTAAAAATTCTATTCCCACCTTAAGGGTACCAAACAAGAAGAAATAATTATGGATTTTTGTCAAGGTGACCAAACCAGAAAAAAAGGGTCAGGTCAGGTGAAATTTTACTGGGTGTCCAAACGAGAAGTTCCCAAACAGGAATAAACCTAGATGTTGTCAAAAGTATTATTTGCACAAAACCTCATCCTATGCCGGAAATCCTAAATTTATCATTCGACCTAAAATACACTTCCCACAAAAATTATCGCATATGATCGATATTTTCCATAACCTTCAATACAAAAATGCTTTAATTTAAATGGTCATATCTTTTTCAGAAATTAAGTTACTAAAACAAAAAAAAGTTGTTAGAATAAGGTAAATCTATATAAGTTTGTCATAACCGTTATTATTTGCTGTTAACAATACATCCTACAGGGTTTTTGAAAAAAACGAGTGCCCTGTGTGATGTGTGAAAGGAGTGATCACATTACTGATTATATTATATGAGGAAATAAGAATAAGAGTCCTCCAGCAGCACACAATCAATTTGAATCATTTCTAAAATGATGTAGCTCAATCCACTTATTGTTAGTCCATGTTCAAATATGAACCGTATCGGATTTTGCGTATATAGGCAAAAAATTTAAAAACAAGCACTAAAAAATTAAACTTTGAAAATTTGTAACCAGAAAGCATTGAGATTTTGAAAACATTTACACATGAAGTTTTAAAATAATTTTATCATGTAGAATCAACGTCTAAATTTTCGTAAACTATTTTCGAATCATCCTTTATAGTTCGATATACGTATTGAGCAAACTATTCAGAATATTTAAAAAATAATTATCCAATAACATAACATTAAAGTTATTAAAAATCTTTTTTATTATTGATTTTAATTTTACCTTAATTTCAGTAAACTAATTTTAGGTACTCAAAACAATTGTTCAAACAGAACTTACCGCCAATTAACCAATTAAAAACATCTAAAGAGCTAAACTGATGACATACCAAACTACTTAACACATAATTGGAGCTACAATGTAATTAGCCAATCCAGTAAAATTGTAATTAGAAGGTTTCCGCGAAGATTACATTTTTAATTAAATTAAAACGATATGGGTACTTCTTTAATTATTATTTCTATTTTAATCTGTAATCTTTATTCTTTGCGATAATTACAACTATATTTACACTCCTATTTTTTGCATTATTATTACATTCAAATAAATCTAATTTAACATAGGTAAGTGGTGTAAGTAAGGTGATATTCTAAGGAAATAATTTCAATATATCTACAGACTGTCCACGGATGGTGTTTACAAGAGGATGGAATGGACCAAAAATTTAATTTTTGAAAAAAATTATTCTTCATAAAAATTTTTGCTTCTTTCATAAAACTGATTTTGTAGTTATCAAAAATAGATTATTTTAAATTTTTATAATAAATTGACCCAAAAAACTATCATAATTTTCAAACACCTGCTGTGATCAAAGCGTTTTCACCAAATTATGGATTTTAATAAAATTTTGTACTATTGTTTTTATCGATTACAAACATTATTTTAAATAAATTTTCCTTTTGACATTTTGCTTAAAAATGAAAAATAAAAGTAGTTTACTCTTGGAGAAAAATCATGTTTTTTAAGTTTTTGCGAACCCTATATATAAAATCAACATTTTCTTTTCGTAATTCCTATGTTTTTTACAAGCAAAAGTTTTTATGAAGAATTACTTTTTTCCAAAATGGAATTTTCGGTCCCTTTGTCCTCTTGTAAACACCATCTGTGGACAGTCTGTATATTTTAAAATGTTTCAGTGAAATACCGAAATACGTTAGTCCCTCGGCATTTGTAAAATATTTTTCTGTAATTTTAAATGAAATACGAAACCAACCGTTTGTAAAAAATAATTCTTGGGATGCCATCCAGACCAAATATTTTTTTAGCTTCCCTTGATAGAGATAAGAATAGCGTTGACTTAGCTTGATTATAGATATAATTTACGGCAATTCCTTGTTATTTCTGTAAATTAAAGATAAAAAATAATTATTGCGAAATTGTAACCGAGGTTTTGGCAAAGAACCAAAAATGTCTGCAGTTTGGCCAAGAAAACTTGGTAAAACAACATGCGGCTTTCAGAGGTGTTTCTAATGGTTTTTCTTTGATGCTGATTTGCCAATTAATTACATTAAATATTTTGACAACTCTTGTAAGAAAAAGGACGGACCCGGCATAGTTTTCGTAATTTATAAAAATAAATAAGCATGGGAAATGGAGGAGAATGTCTATACTTAGGGGTCTATTTTTGTATATCTTAATAAAAACATTACGATTCTAGAATACCTGACAGTCTAAGCACAAATAATTCATTTTCTTTAAAAAAACAATGTCTCTATGGTTTGTCATATTTACGTGCCCAACCGGCTGGCACGTACAATACCCGTGCCACAGACCTGGCGGCCGACGCTCGTCTCGACGTGTCTTTTACCCCCTCTTCAATCTCAAAGACACATTTTGAATAACAATTAATAAAATTAAAACTATGCTCAGTCTTTCAACCTTCAGTTACATTTATTCAAACGAAATACAAAATTTTATAGGTGATTTCAAAACTTAACATTCAGACACAAGAGTTAACTGAAGCCGTAATACCGGCATTAATACTAACCGTCAAAACCACATGGTTTAGTAATTTTACATGCAGATCGCGCTTAGATTCCTATTTATTGCCAATAATTCCATTCATGGAATCTTATGGTTTCTGTGACGGTAATGCATATACCATTCATTCAGTACCACTAACCGATGTATTTGTAGACAAAATATTTGTAGTTGGTTAGTTGGAAAGTAAAAATTATTATTTTCTCCTTATTGTCATCAAAGATAAATAACGGCCTTTTAAACATTTAGAATTGTATTAGTTATTTAGTTTAAATTGCTATTGGATTTAAGAGGTGGAAATGTTAACATAATAGTATAATAATATGACTGACCACTTGTAGTTTTGACGTACAGTAGCGGCCAAAAGAAGAGAAACTGTAAATTAAAAAATAAAAATGGATTGATAATTATCAGGAAGTATATGACTTTTTGTACGTTAGTGTAATACATTCCAGCACTATTAAGAATAAGTAGACATTGTATATAGTTTGCTTTTAATAAAAAAACAGTAATAAAATTTTAAATAATTAACAGGCAAAAGTAGAGACACGTTTTAAATTATTGTATTTACTCAAATCAATATTTGGTAGTAAAACTATTGTTTTTAGTTACCTTTGCACATCTTCCCATTCCCATGCATGGTTTAATGTGTGGAAGAGTTTTTCTATATTTTTAAACTTTTTGGGATTTTTACATCTGACATCCAGCTCCAAAATTTTCTATAGTATTTAAGATGGGACTTTGTTCCGGTCATGCTAAAAAATAAGTTGCTAAATACAAAATAATAAATTTTGATTTATGCAGACATTACCTTGAGTTTTTAATTGGATATACGAAGTCCTCTCGTTTTTGGTAATACAAAACTGACAAAAAAATATTTTGTAAACGTCAGTCATACTCGGGTAAGCTTATATAAAAAATTGTAAGACGATATTGTGCACTGGGCTGCCAAATTCAATAATCAAACAGCAGAAAAGGGTCAGTGTGCCCGACTTGAATTAATAACAACCGAATAAAGCATACCGTAATGTCTACAGGTGTTTGATCGCTTTTAAATTTTGAACCCAATTTTACATGAATAGTTTAAAACCTAAAACATATTGTAATTATGTTATTTATGTTATCTATTATGTTATTAACAATTTTAATGAATCAAACAAACCAAATTTACGGAATAAAACGTTTTTGTTTAAACTTTGACACGAAAAAATTAAAAACAATGAAAACACAAGGAATTTTTGTAGGTGTATTTTTTTTAAAAAGGAAAACTTTATTTTATTAGTGATTGTTTTTTCATATACTAATCTCTGTACGTATAGGTAACAATAATTATTAGTGAGTAAATCATAAATACGAGCCGCTGGAATATTTTGTAGTCTAAGAAGCCTGAAGTTTTGACTTAATAAGGTTTTGTAATATTAATTATTGGGTAAAACGATATTCTATGCCCCAGTATCTCCTTTTTACCCCTTTCCAGCTGTTACAGGTAACATCTAACAACTTTCCTTTTTAATTATTACCCTAAACTCCAAACAAGGGCCCGATTTTCGACGGTAGGACAATAGAAAGATCCCAACAGAAAATTTTTCTTCCCCGTTTTCACTTGTCGATTTTTACACGTACTAGAAAAAGGCAAACAAAGGGAGCAATTTTACACTCTTTTTATCAGAAATTTCTACTCCCTAAGTCAAAAATCGGGCCCGAAGTGTCTTAATACTTGATAACCTAATGAATTTAAACTTTACCTTCCTTTTGTAAACTAGCTTATTATTACGTAGAATGTAATAAAAACACAAATTTTACTTTGTTATTTTGTCACATATTTTATATTGCTTTTTGCGTTACTGCAGTTTCGACATACTATGTCATTTTCAAACGACTTTTAAAAAAAAATGACAATGAAAATGACATAGTATGTCGAAACTGCAGTAACGCAAAAGCAATATAAAATATGTGACAAAATAACAAAGTAAAATTTGTGTTTTTATTACATTCTACGTAAAAATGTATTGTCACAAAGTAACGGACTACTCAATAGATTCTTTAGCTTATTATTGTTTGTATCTTTTTTAATTTCAAGTTTTTAAGTTCAGACCTCCTTAGTTCAGTGCTGCTTTGAGCAACTTTACCAACTTTTAAAAATATTTGCTTAGTTTTGCTTCAACTAAAAATATGAAAATTTAAATATGACTTTTGTTTTTATTTTTGAAAAATGAATATGGATTTGGTGGCTACATAGATCTTCGAGGAAAGTATAGGCAGTGGGAGATCCAAAAACTTGTAGACTTGTATCTCTAAATCATTATGTAGTGGATTTTTTTAAATAAAACGTCTACAGTAGTAAAGTTGTTTTTTTCATTAATATGAAAAACACATCACCAAGTCAAAAATCTAAACCAAAATGTAGTTAATCCCTTAAAAACGAAACAATAACACAATATTGAGGAAAAATAAAAGCATGAATAAATTTATTTAAGTTTAGTTTAGTAAGTTTGACTTTTCATTTTGACCCATAATTGTTATATATTAGGATTATTATTTTGAATAAGCCTAACAAATAAAACACGCACGTACTAATACTAAATAAGTTTTATTTCTAACTGAATGGAAATGATACAAAATGCAAAGATAAACATTCATACATTTTTTTGTGTTCTCAACATACTATCATTTTTTTATTATTCGATAAAGGTAAAGGTACAATATCCAACAATAATAATACAGGGTTGTAGATGGTAAACCTCCTTTTAGTAATCCCCCTGTTTAATTCCGAGTCTGTGTATTTCTTTTTTTGCCTAAGGTGTCGCAATTCACTTTCCAAAGAATCGAGAAGTTTGTACTCGATGATTTGAATGCGTATGTATCTCTACATCAAGTTTCCAAATTGCCTCCAAGCAGCGCTCTAAAATATACCCCAGTAATAAAGAAGCTAAAAAAGTTTCCAAATAAGTCAATTTACTTTTATCTTATTATCTATTTAGGGCGTAAATTGAACATTTAAAACCCATGTACCCACATTGAAATTATCAATTATCTGAAAAATGCATGGGAAAATCACTCAAGTGTCCACAGACGAAAGGTGCACGGTGGCCAGCGCATAAAATGTAGACCGTTTTTAATTATAAAAATAACATAATGCAAACTGCGCACGCAAGGCAGGTTGTTGTATGTTGGGGTGAGGAGAGCAGGTGGCTACAGTCTCGGTACACTGGACGTACGTTACAAAATGCCTTTGGTGGGTAATGGGCCGTTTATACTGTGTTTTATGTACAGGGTGATGCAATCTTTATTATTACCAGTGTAACAAGTAACTGTTCAAGAAAAAAACACATAGATATACACGTCGTGTCATTTCATAAGGTGTATACGCAATTTTTGCCAATGCCTGAAAAGGAAACTATCTAAAGCAACACCAATGTGAGACTAATGCGTCACGAAAAGTCTGTACAATTTTTTTAGTGGCTAATATAAAATTCTTCGAAAAGCTTTACCAACAGTGCATACGTATTGAGAGAATATTACTCTCTTTATAATTACTACGTTTATATCGATTAGTTGAAGCTGGCTTGTAAACAAAGCGGCTTTGAAGCGATTTCCTATGTGGTCTATGTGTTTATTTCGGTGGCTTGAAAGTCGATTGAAAATCGAGGTCAAGCACATTTCAGGCCATCGTCGTACGCATGCGGCAGTTTTGCATCCAACTTCACAGTAGACATCAAATGAAAAACAAATCTCACTTTTTAATTCGTCCCGTTTTGTGTGCTATTGTTGGAGTAAGCGTGTTTTAAAGTTTTTTACCTGTTTTTCAACTCATATTTTTATAAAAATGTCAAAATTAAATATGAAATTAACACTGATGACAACAACAACTGATCAACTCTACTTATTTTCAGGCTTGACTTGAATGATTCAAGTCACTTTCAAGTGCGTTTATATCGCTTTTTCAAGCCACTTTTAAAAGCCGCTTTAACTCAAGCTAGCTTCAACTATTCCATATAAAAGTAGTGAATAATCTTCTGCGAAAAGTGCTGCCGTTTCTGTGTTCATTTTATCATCTTTCTAGAAAGAATGGGACCGCTTCAATCCTGGTCCCGGGGTATACGAGACGACCGACGCCGTCCCATTCTTTCTAAATAGATTTTGGCGTGTCCCCAATAAAAAGACCATTGAAATGAATCCGCCCAACCAACAAAGAGCATATTTTCAATTTGAGTACCTTAGCAACTTTAATTTCATCAAACTACCTTTTGGGCGTATTAGTTTTGTCAAACACATCATTATTTAAAAGTAAAGTGTAAAATACTTTCAAAACTTCCTAAAATCGTTAATTAACGCTTCATATTCGTCGTTCGGAAGCAACCAAGTGGAATTATAAACATTATTTTTTTAGTAAACTGGTTTACACTTGAGAACGGACAGAGATAGTACTGCCCGAAACGTTGTGTGAATAAATTAATAAAGACAATGTAAGTCCGCTTAAGCGACTTGACACATATTAAGCCCGCTTACGTCATAAGTCAAATTCATCTAAACATACAATGTAGTCAAATTTTACTTATGTCAAGAAAGTTTCTATTTTAAATACAAATTTTCTATGTCCAAAAATACTACTATTAATAAGTTGATTCATGCACAGGTAAAAACATAATTTCTGTAATAAGTGCATGAAGTGAAAAAAAATTGGTCTAATTTTAAGTAACAATTGAAGACGTCAGTGGATGAAGGTGTTATGTCATAATTACTTGTTTTAAGTAAATTAAATTTTAACATGTTTGATTTTTTTATTTTTTTATGGATTTTGCATTACAAGCAGATAAAATATTTTTATTTTTAATTATAAAAAAATGCCATCTTCTAAGTTAAAATGAGTAATATTAACTGATTCCAATAAATGTATCAAGATAGCAAAATGTCACATTACACTTTTATTCATTGACGTCTTCAATTATTTTATTTTCTCTAAATAGTATACATTTATTTTCAATTTTTGATTTATCCGAATTTATTATCATTATTATTATTATTAAATTTCGATAATGGTATTTAATTTATCCATAAACTGATACACTTTAAATTTAGTGACACAAGAACGAAAAGAAATAATGGCGGAATTTGTGGTAACTTGACCTTGGTTGCATTTGTTGATGTTTACTGTTACAATGCATAAATTTATATTATTATAAATTCTAATAGACGTTAAAAACCACTGTACAAAAAGCGTCTTAATGTAAAAAAGTAACATGTTTTATCACTAGGGTGAGTGAAAAAAATCGACTATTTTTATTTTGTCTTTTGAACACCGAAAAATTGGTTCCAAGGCCACTTCAGAGAATGCTTGGCAACGATGAGCATGTTAATTTTAATAAGAAAGATCGGCCTCATTACACTGTTGCATATTTTTAGTCCCATCCAAATAAAGTCATATTTCACCATTTGTTTAATCATACAACAAAACTCTAAAGAGTATTTGTAAAAATTAAACGTTCAACTAAAAAGGTCTCTTATACTTTTTTAATTAATATAACAATATTGAAGATATTAAAGAGCAAAGATTAAAAAATTTAAAAAAATGTGTCTTGAATTTTGAAACTTACTGAAAAATAATTATTGACAGTTGAGTTTCTACTATTTCCATCGAAAATTAAACTCTCTACGAAAAAGGTCTTTTATGCTTTTTAGATAGGTTACAAAATTCAAAACCAAAAAGTTATTTTTTAAAAATTCCTTAATCTTTGACCTTGAATATCTTTTTAATGGTTAGATTTATTAAAATAGTATTATATAAGAGTTCTTTTCTGTAGAGCGTCTGATATTTGATAGAAATAGTAGAAATTCAATAATTATTTTTCAGTATGTTACCAAATTCAAACCAAAAAAGTTACCTTTCGTAAAATTATTTAATCTTTGACCTTCGCGTTCAATTTTCTACAAAACTTTTTCTTATGGTTTTGCTGTACGATTAACAAATGGTGAGATATGATTTCCTTGTAAGAGACTGAGAAAATATGCAAAACTTTAAATACCCAGCATTCTCTGTTGTCTAGGAATCAATTATTCGGTGCCAGAAATGAAAAAATAAAAATCATATAAAAAAAACAGTGTTTTTATTTTGTTATAATATATAATATTACAACATATTGACAAATTATAATAGTATAAAATCCAACACTAACCAATCGCGGCAATGCATCAAGGCAAGTCAAAATGTCAATTCGTTTATGCCTGTACTTATTTATTTATTTATAAAACCTACGACCTCATAATGCTATCAGTGTGTCACATTGTGTTAAAACGTGTCTGCCTGAGCAGCGGAAGTTAGTGTTTAAAGCTTCAAATTATATCATTTAATTTATTCTTTCTAATTGCGAGAAACACCGAAAAAGGGTGGGGGTGGATACAATTGGATGACACACGTAGACAGATTGGTATTTCAGATAGTCCTTTGATAGGGATAATGGAGAATTTTATTGGTTTAAATTTAAATAGTGTAGACTTTATTTAGGACAATAAAATGCTTTCACAAGATGTATTTTGAAAATTAAATTGCACCTGTAGGTCGCAGATAATACGGGTGTTTCACAGCTTATTCGACAAACTTTAAGGGGTTATTCTACAATAAAAAATATAAAAAGAAACTTTATATGAAATACGTCCTAAATGTCTTAGTTTTTGAAGGGTGTTAAAAGTTTAAAAAAAATATATATTTTTTTAAATTTTTCTTTTCAATAGACTTTTTGGTATTAATGAAACATAATTTTACCAGTGTCGTTCATAAGAAGTTTGGGGTAAATATTAGAAAAAAGTTACGCCACTGCATTTTTCTAAAATTTATATATTTTTAATTAATTGCCATTTAGTTTAACACAAATTTAATCTCTTGCCTTTTTTCATTTAATTCGCGGTTTTCGCGTAAATAAATAAAAACCATTTCTTGGCATGGTCAAATGCTCTATCTAATTAAAAAATAAATATCGGGGGTAAGTTATCACTGTAGAATTTGATATTATTCATAGAAAATGACCTTGCCGAGAAATAGTTTTTATTTATTTACGCGAAAACCGTGCATCTAATGAAAAAAGTCATAAGATCAAATTTGTGTAATACTAAATAAGAATTTAAAAATATATTTTTATTTTTAAAAAATGCAGTGACGTACCATTTTTTCTTCAAAAATATTTTTCTTAAACCACCCATGAACGACACTGGTAAATTTTTTTTTTTTTTGTATGCCAAAAATGTCTTTTAGTGCAAATTATTTCACAATATCTAAATTGGTATAAAATATATTACAAAAAAACACAATTTTTTTAAAATTTTTAATACCCTGTAGTTTAAAAACTAAGACGTCTTGAACATTTCATATAAAGTATTTTTCATATTTTGTTATTGTAGAATTAGCCCTTAAAGTTTGTCGGATAAGTTGTCAAATACCCTGTATAGCTGAACAAAATTATATGAAATTAATCCTAATTTTGAAAGATATATTTGGCTTTGTGTATTTGGTTTTTAGAAATTAAGGGTGAAGCTTACTAAGTATTTTTCTATTGGGGTTGCATGACTTTCTCCCTCGCCTATGTGGTGTGTGACCTTGTGTTTAAGTGTGTGTGATATAATTTAATAATTATCTAGTAATTAATATTTTTAAATCAAAGTTTTTAAAAATAACTTTATCCAATGAAAAGTTTTTTTTCGTTTTCTGAGAAAAGCACTGTTGCAACGTTACGTTGTTACTAAACAAAAAAGTAAGATGTTTTTTTATGTTTATTTTCTCAAATACTCAGTTTGTAGTTGTAGAAAAGGTTTGTTCAAGGATTTAAACTAAGTATTCTTTGGGGCAAATTTTTGATTCGTCTTGTTAGAGCGTTACCTAGTTGTATGTATTTTGATAACTTTATTGTTTATACTCGTATTTTATTATTTGAGTATTTTTAAACTATACAGTGCATTTCTGTTACGTCCCTCTTTCTTTAATTTTTTTAGCAGATCAATTTAAAAAATTAAAATCATAGGAAATAAAGTTAGTGCGTAAATACTGGATTTTAAATTAAAATTGACAGATGAAAATTTGACGAAGGCTGCTGTGCGCCATCCTAGAAAAAACAAAGTCAAAGGGAGTCTTAAAAGGTCTTTAAGTTCATTAATTAATGCTGCGGCAAAACTGTATATTATCGTTCACTACCTCTTTTTCCATTATGTTTAGTTCTTATGCCACCAAAACACTAAACAAACGTGAAATACATACGAAATCTATTTAAGTATTATTCAGAAAAACTAAAACCCGAGCCATAACATAGATCATACAGAAATAAGAAAGATTGAATCGAATTTGTATTTCTAAATTTAGTTCTGACTGCCAGGTGCCGACCAAATCAACTTAACAACTTTTCTAATAGCTTCATAAAACCTCTTTATTTCACTCCGAGTATTAAATCCGTTTATATAAACTTAAATTCTGAACATACATACATGCATCAAAATTATTTTGTTTATTACTACTTAAAATGTTTTAATTTTTCTTTTAAAGGAATTATTATTTTATAAAAATATTAAACATGTACTCAAGTAATGTAAAGCAATTCCTTTTTTCGATATGTTTTTGTTAAAAGGATTTCGGTTTTGTATTGGGTGGGGGTCTGATTGGGAAAAAGTTTGGAAATTTGGTACATTTTTTTAAGACCAAAATCAAAAAACAACGTTCCGTCTTTTCAAAAGTTTTTATCTTTGTGACACTCCACAAAGGCTTTTTGCCTAAGTACCTACCTGAGTACCGTGGGTATCGTGTTATTAGATGTTAAACCCATTAATTAACACAAATTAATACCATCCCTTCTCATTTTTTTCCTCCATACAATTTGTTTTCTTTCCTCAAATAAAATAAAAGTTCTCACTTCCAAAAACATCCATTTTACTAATTTCTCTACTATAACATTTTCTCCTTCGTTCTTTTCGTGTTGTACGACGCATTAAAAACACTACGAATAAATGACTTGGGGGAGGGGTTCAACCCCCAAAAAGAAACAAAATGACAACAAACACAATGTGGTTATTTAACATATATGTTTAATTGAAATTGTGAATATACATTATAAAAACAAGCAGTAAGCTTTATTATATTACCTTATCTATACTAATTTGTAAAGAAGTAAAGTTTGTAACTTTGTTTGTGGGTTTGTCTGTTTGTAGCCGCTAATCTTCGGAAGTACTAAACCTATCATAAATATTCCTTTACAATCAGAAAGCTACACTGTTCAGGAGTGTTATAGAATATATTTTACTATAATTAAACTTAAAGTTCAGGTATTAACGCTCAACAAAGTTGGCACGAGTCCGCTAGTGTTTTGTATTTATATTGTACTAGTGTACCCGTGTCAACTTCGTTGGGCGTTAATGTGAACTTTTGTTTAATCATAGTAAAATATAGCCTATAACACTCCTGAATAGTGTAGCTTTCTGATTGTGAAAGAATTTTTATGATAGGTTTAGTACTTCCGAAGATTAGCGGCTTCAAACATACAAACCCACAAACAAACAAAGTTACAAACTTTACCTCTTTATATAGATATTAGTATAGATTGCTCCCAAACTATTTGTTGTATCAAAAATAATGCAAAGGACTACATACTTTTTTTTATTGGGCCGACTTGCTGCTGTAGCTAAACAAAAAAGAACACAACGTACCCATAAAATTTTGGTCATTATGGGTGTCTTTCCCCTTAATCACCCCTATTTTTTCAGGAAAAAATACGCTTTTAAAATATTCGTATTTAACACCGCTCTACTGAATATCAAGGTAAAAATTTAGACATTTTCAAATTATAAGGGATATAGACAAAAAAATGTCCAGTTTTTTAAAACTTTTTGAGAATATTTTTAATGGTGCGACAATATACTGGGTGTAATTTAAAAATAATAATAAACTAAATGAAACAAATCATACCTTTTTCGTATCTTGTAGGCCTTGAGAGATAATAGCAATCTAATGACATATTTAAGAACTACAGAATTAACTCAATAAATCTATATTTTTATTTATTTTGTACAATTAAAAAAAAATAAGAGGGGCGTAAATTTATTACTCGACACCCGGTAAAGTCCCTAATAAATTATACGGCGAACAGAAGTAAAAATTATAAACCATCGTTGAAAAAACATAAAAAAACAATGACAAGAAAAAAGTTGTTAAACAATGTTAAAAACACAATTCAGTGTTGTCAAGTGGTTATTCAGAAGTATTCTCTTAACAACAACTTTATGCAAATAAAATAATAAAAATGTTTCTTTTTTGGGTTTATTATTCCGTTTTTAAATAAACGTTTATTATTATTTGTAAATTTGCATCTTAAGACAACTAATTAAACAATAATAGAATCTATTTGTCCGACTAAAAAAAAACAAAATCAAAACATCTAATCAAGAAAATTGTAAGTAATTGTAAAGGACCCAAATGTTTTTACTAATGCAATAAGAATAGAACAAAAACACGACAATAACAGCCAAATTAATTGACATAATTCAATAAATTAAGGCATAATAGAGGCTGCCAACACACGCACACACGTATCTTAAAGCAAGTTTTTCGAGTGCTTATTTTTTATTGTACACGTCAATTGATTGAAGTACCTTCTTCATAAAAGAAAATGGACGGTATACGGGTCGCTGGTATACAAAATTTTTAATAAAGTTGAAGGTTGAACGATGATTCTGATTTATGAATACTCATCACTCAGTAGTAGTTAGTAATTATTTATCTTATGTATTAAGAGTTTGAGAACATGCCTGTTCATATAATCTTGCCGGATAATATAATTATATTGGAATTAAAAGTCTTGACACTATAATATAACCATGAAAAACTTTAAATATGGTTTTGGATTAAAAATAAAATAATTTAGTTCATTATAAAGCTCTGCCTAACCTTACAATAATTACAGTTGATTTTTATATAAGGATGGTAAATAAACAAAAGGAGTTGATACTGTCTATGGCTCAGAAGTACTTAATAAATTATTTACTTGTCTGAGCAAAAAAAAATTTACACGGTTTTGTAAAAATATTGTTTATGACGAAGAAAGAAAAACATTCTTAAATCTTCAACACTAACATTAACATTAAGAGGTGCATCATTAAAATTATTGGTTTTTAAACAATTGTTGCAAAATTTTATACAAAATCTCGGAATCAGTCGGTCCTGAACCTTCGATCGATTCATATTTTTAAAGAAAATTAAATTATTTACAAAAAGTTCTTTTAGTAAATTTCCGTAGAACGAGCCGTATTTTTGTAATCGCGCCTTAAACATTAACTTTCTTCTAATTTATACACTTTGTATGTGTCCCAAATCCGACCTCCCTTGGAGTATTGTTCTCATATCTGGGGCATGGCGTCCCCACAACCCTAAGCATTCTTGATTCTATTCAAAGAAGAGCTGTTCGTCTTATTAATGATCCTTCACTTACAAAAAGGCTTCCTCTCTTGCACATCGTCGGGCTTTGGGGGATTTATCGCTTTTTATAGGTACTTCCATGGCTTCTGCTCTGAAGAGTTGTCCAGTATTGTTCCTCCACTTACGGTTCCCAACAGAGAAACCCGTGGTTCCGCGCGTATGCATCCCTATACGGTCCAACTGGACAGGCCCCGAACTTCCCACTTTGTTCGTTCTTTTATCCCTAGAGTTTCTAGGTTGTGGAACCTGCTGCCCGCGGAGGTCTTTCCTTCTCCCCCAAATCTTCAAGTATTTAAGTCCCGTGTCAATAAACTCCCTCTTACATCGCTTAAGACACCCACGGTACGTTAGTATTTAGGCTTATAGCCTTCATGGTTTGTCCAAAGATAAAAAAAAAAAAAAAAAAAAAATTATTTTTTTAAATTTTGTCACTTGGATTCTGAATTTTTAAACTACCAAAAACATTTATATCTTTATATAATACAAATAATTACTCTTACAAAAAAAATCTTTAACATTCATTCCTTTTATATTTATTCAATGTTTAAATAAAAATGTGTTTCAACGTTGAATAACTTTGAAAGAAATATTGTCGAAAAATGTTAAAAAACCTTTTTTGTAGAGCATAAAATTTTTCTTAAGATTTGATTTATAAAGATATTAATATTTATGGTATTTTAAAAAATCCAGAATCTAAGTGACAAGATTAAAAATGTATTTAATATTTAAGGCGCATTTACAAGAATACGGCTCGTTCTACGGAAATTTACTAAAAGAGCTTTTTGTAGAGAATTGAATTTTCTTCAAGGATATGTATTGGTTGAAGGTTCAAAACCGACTATACTCTATTTTTTTGCAAGAGATAGCAATAAAAATGTCTCGGGACGGTTAGAAGGTTGTAAACCCTAGGCGCACCAATCTCTGTGCAAAGAACAGGTAGAAATACACCGAATTGCGTTAAATAAGGATTTTAAATTTTATATATATTTTAGTATATTTCCGTATGTGCAACTGAGTGGTTATAAATTGTTAGAGTATTGTTCAAAGTATTACAGTTTTGTAAAAATGGCTTCTCCGCAGAAACGCGCATGTCTCGGCCATTTAACTGTAAACGAAAAGCAGATTGTTAAAAACGTATTCGATTATACAGGGTGCGGCAGAATGGACTCCCACATTTGGGTAGCAAATAAAAAGTCTACTATGAAATATGAAGCTAAACTTTTATTATTTTCAAAAGAGCACACTTTAAGGTTTTTAATATGTTTTCAAAATTATATCGTGTAAGTGACGGCCGTTAGCAGTGACACACATGCGAAGGCGTTCCTAGAAGTTCCGCATCACTTTTATCACCATGTCTTGAGGAATAGCAGCAGTTTCATCTCGGATCGCTGTCTTGATTTAGGAAAGTCAAGAACCAGTTGCCCTTAAGTTAACAACCCATTTAAAAATTGTTTTCCGGTCTGGAACAGAGGCATTCGGAGGCAGGACGCGCGTACAAAATGCTCTTTAAGCTGGCTTAAAAAGACATTCAATCCTGGTTGATGCAGCAAAATATTGAACATCCTACAGATAGTGTTAAACTAGAGTTGTTGCAGCTAGTAAAAAGTGAAGTCGCCACAAATAAAGCTAAGTACACACGTTTTGTAATTGATGAAATAGCTAAGAAACAAAATATAACTGTATATCGGCTGCCACCTTATCACTGCGAACTAAACCCCATAGAACTTATATGGGCACAAGTGAAAGGTGAAGTAGCCAGAAATAATACTACGTTTAAACTAGTAGATATAAAAAAAACCATTTCAAATTGCCATATCTAATGCTTCACCAGAAAACTGAAAAAAATGTGTCGAACATGTATTAGAAGTAGAAAATAAAATGTGGTCTTTGGATATAATAGTAGATACAACTGTTGAACCTCTAATTATACAAGGAGACTCATATGACTCAAGTAGTGATAGTATGTCATATATGGAAGAATGTGAATAACTAGATGTAGATTATGTAGCATATTTAATTAGGTATAGATTATATTTTAAATAATTATTTTTTGACTATGCATTTTTAATGTGTATAATTTTCTTAATAAAATGGTTATTATTAACTATAATTATACCAACTGTACAATACTGATATACTATAAATTTAAAAATAATTTTTTTACACATATAAAATAAACAAGATTTTCATTTTACCTAAACTGTTTAAAAAGGGTAAGTTCTCAAAAATAAACTCAAGCGCACCGCCACTGTCAAGGTTTTTATCACATTATTCCCACGTAAATACGGGTAAACATCTGTTATTCCTTTGTATTTGACCCAAGAGGTTGACGAATATTAGAGCGGAGTCTGCCGGCCTAAAATTATGATGCCTTATCAGTACATTACAGGTAGAATTGAAGAAAAATATTTATACTCGGACTAACACAGAAAGCGAATTGCCATAATATTAAATGATTTATTACTATCGCTTGCAACGAAACAGGGTATAATTTCAAAATGTTGTATAAAAAATGCACCACTTGTTGAAAAATAATAATTTTAATGATTCACCTCTTAATGTTAATATTATGAGCTGAAAATTTCAGGATGTTTTTCGTGGTCATAAACAATATTTTTACAGTAACGTTAGAAAAAAAAATTTGTTTCTTTTTGCCCAGTCTATTATTCATAGATGTTTTAATTTATTTGGTACGGTTAAAAGAAATGGTTAAAATTAATATTAATAATAAATGAAAACCTGATTAGCTACCTTAAGAAATTAACTAAAGCTGTCAAAAGAATGAAATCAAAGAGTAGTTTGTGCTTATTAGAATCCGACTTTACTACATTTATGGATAGTTTTTGACGACGTGTTTTAGTTAAATACCCATAAATAGATGAATATTATTTCTACTTATGATATAAAATCATATTAACGACGTATGTGGATAGTTAAAGAACACCTGTAATTTCAAATAGGTATTTCTCCCTCCCAGGAGTTAATGATTATTTCTAGAAACAGTCGTAGTTCTCTCTCTCTACATAAAAAGAACTACAGTTAAAAATGAAATGATTCAAAAAAATACCCGGTACTGCATCTTTTAAAATTCTGACATATAGGCATTTTTACTGGAATTAATTTAATTATTTAGTTTATTTTTACCAGAATTTTTGTTTCGTTTTCCTTTTTAATTTTTGTCTTTTGTTTTAGATATTCCGACGCAAGTGCCCCCCTGACACCGGGCACCAACAAGACCATGGCGGAGGCGCTTAAAGCGTCTTTCGCGTCATGGGAAAAGGAACAAATTCGATTGAACATAACCAAAGGTAGGTATTTGGTGTATTATTACTAAAACTGTGACAAAACAATGTAGATATACTGTTAAGCAGCCCATACTAATTGATTATTATTCCTAGGATATTTAGTTTAAAAACAGCTGTTTACATTTGATGTCTCTACTTCACAGCTACAAATTTTGATGTTTCTACTTCACAGCTACAAATTTGGTAAATTCTTCCTCCAAAAATCAGTACTTATTTTCAATCGAAAATATAACCCTCTTGTACGGTTAAGCTTAGTTTATTTTATGAAATTTCCTAAGCCCCTACGAGAACAGTTACTAAAAGCATGATCAATACTAGACTTTAAGCTTGATGGTTGGAATGAATCGGTAAATAAAAAAATGACTTACTTATTATACAAAAGATGTATAACGTTTGCAAAATTTATAGAAATGTTTTTAATGTTGTTTTTAATATTATTTTTAATATTTTTGTATTTTGTTTAAATAGTTAATGATGTTTATTTAAATATTACTTTCGATTTTATCTTTGAGAGACATTCATCGTTCTTACACCTAATTAATCTCATGAATCCACCTGGTCAAAGTAGAACGTATCTGCCATTGTGTAAGACAAATATAAATAATTTCATATTGCCGCAATAGGATTTAGGCGAAAAATTCCTTCCTTTTTATGTTATTCACCAGAACCCACTCTACTAAGCGATTCGCTTGCCTCACAGGAACTTCTCACAGCGGCTGCATCAGGTCCGTGGCGAATAACACAATCAAGAGTCTTCTTATGGAACAACCACCGTTGTTCTTCCGTTGACGTCGCGTCGTTCTCAACAAGACTCTTGATTTTCGAGGTTATTAATATGGACCCAGTCTCACCAGGTACAGACACTTTGATCGTTTCTTTGTGAAGAGGGCAAAATGCATCGTTGAAAGGAGGTCTGGTGAATAACATAAAAAAGCAGGAGTTCTTCGCTTAACTGCCAAAAAAGAAAATTATTTAATATGTCGTATATCCATAATTAAAAGGATTTTTTTCAAAAACATAAATGTCAATTTTTGATATTATCAAAATATTAAAAAGAAATATCTTATTAACTTATCAAACCTATATTATTAACTCTATATATGTTTATGTAATATGTTCGTAAATACATCTGAATTTTGGGCATATAAAGATATATTGGAATATTCTTTAAGCGTCAGTTTTTGGAAATTGGAAAAAAACTTGACATTGTTGTAATTAACTGTAAAAATATCATCTGGGAAGATTTGACTTTTGACATAGTGCTATACTTTAAACATTTATTCATAACCTTGCTTCATCATTATCAACAAACATTTACATGTCTTTTTCTAATAAACAATATATAGCATCGGTGATTCATAAAGTTAGTTGCACTATTACAACATACGTACCTAACTGAATGAGTCTAGTTTTCAGCCGTTACACGTTTAATAAGCATTAATTACTGAGGAATAAACAAATTTTATTGCCAATCGTTCACGCTTCACTAGCCTTTAATTAGTTGGTAGTGCTCTGCTCTTTTGGCGTTTATCATCAGAAGATATCGCCTATTTAGCCAGTGGCAGACTAATAATGAAACGCATAGATGATTTTTGTGAGGTAATCGATTTCATCGCTATTAAAAAGAAGACAGTTAGACAGCGAACTTAATAAATTTACTTTCTGGGTGATTTGCAGTAAGAAGTTTCGTTTGTTATTGTCTGCATTGCCGGTATGAAAAAAATATTTAATTTAGTGCATAATAAGGACAGGGTGTAAGGTTATGAGTTTACAGCTTCTTAACTTTTTATTTTTTATCTTAAAAAATTAATAAATTTATTAGTTTGTAGAGTTAATTCTATTGTTACTGAATTAGTAAGTAATCGGATGTTAATTATCTTATAGGGTTTAGAAGCTACGTCAAAAGGTATGATTTTTTTAATTGAGCACCATGTTTATTGTACCATTAAAAACATATCTTAAAAATTAAAAAAAAACATCAATTTAATAAATTGATCTTTATAACTTTTGAAAATGTGGCCATCCAAATATGAATCATTTTTTAGTTTTTATTTCACCTCAGCTGCTCACAGCAATAGAGCAGTATAGTAGATATAATGTTTAAAATAATAAAATTAGAGTGCAACAGACAACGGCGTATCATAAAATGTAAAATAATAAAAATTAGTTTTTATCTTATAGTAAAATTGTTCAAATTTGGCTGTAATAGTTACATACAAGGACGGATTTATACCTTTTTTATGGCGGGAAGGTCTGACTGTCAAAAAATTTTAAGGCCCAAAAAACAAAGGGTTCCACATTTTAAAAACCATCTGAGTATATGCTTAGGAGGGGATTCAAACACCCAAACCTCCCCCTTTTATATACTCTCATGGCCCTGTATATGTAAAATAGAAATAACATTTTAGAAAACCCAAACAACAAAGTTAAAAAAATAATAAAAAATCTAATGTGGTCGCAGAACTAACCCAGTTCAAATACTCTGTTCACTGCGTTACCGGGGGAGACAATGTTATCGAATATTCAAACAGGTATTGTAGTGGTCTTGCTGTTAAAAGGTCAATAATAAATAATTATATCTTAACATGCTCTCATTTCATGAGTCGTAAAGCACCAGAGTTGAGACGAATCCTAAAAATCAGTATTCATGAATACCCGAAATCGGTATTTGAATATTGAAAAAAAGAAGATTCGAATACTAGGAAAAAAACCGATGATTCATTTGAAGAGCAAAAAAAGGTCCGCACGGTATTCCAATCCTGACAATTTTAGTATTCGAATACACAATCCCGAATACTACCCAAAAAAGTATTCTGCCGAACACCCAATACCAAACATACAAATGTATTCGAATACTATTCAAATACCGACAAAATGTATTCTGAATATTATTCAGAATACTGAGTATTCGAATACAACCCAACTCTGTAAAACACTATCTATAAGCTTTATCCCTCAGCTTTTACTGCTCTGCAAAATCGACTATCGTTAGCATAGTGTACCTCAGGCGTTGCGTAGGCGTGCTTTTTTAGGACTAATTATATTTATATTGATATTGCCCCAATTGCTTAATGATCATCATCATTTTTTAATATTTACCATCAATCATTTACCAATATTTTTTTAAGTCATTTTTATTGTAATTGTACTAAAAAATATAAAAAAATAATATGTGTTGTGTAAATGGGGTCTATCAATTGATTTAAAAGAAAAAGTCCGGTTCTGTAAAGAAAACCTTATCTGAAAAAATCAAAAACTCGTTTATTTTTCAGTTTACATGCAGTTATCGGTCGATATTGCAACCACAAGTCGTCATCAAGCTAGGTTTATCGGCAATAAAGTTGCCTTACAACGAGCAAACGAGAAATTGTTATAAACCAAGTCACTTGCAATCAGTTTGCTTGGAACAGTGTTGTCGGATATTGGCAATTTTCAAACGGAAATATGAATAAGTAAACGTATTATTTTAGGTACTATAAATGTGGCAAAGAGGATAGAAAATATTATATAATTATAATAAAATTATATAATTTTTTTCTCACGTAAACGGCAATGCTACCCCGAATAGGTATAAGTTGGGTATAAACGGAAACACCTGACCCACAAAAATAAAATACACGCAACTATTACACAATAAAAAAAATATATGAAATATTAGCTAAATGAAAACGACACGACCAATAAAAATATTTTGACAGTACCACTGGGGTCCAGATCCCAGGCTATAACGAATAATATACACGAATTGCGAACGAAACTTAAAAGAACTTGTTTTCAAAGAAAGAAATTGCGGACTAGGATTAATTTTGTACAACCAGGGTAATTGTAATACCTATAAATTAGGTAATAATACATCATTGTCATGTAACTTTTTTAATTTTAAATAAGAAAATTATCTTATAAAGCAGGGTTCACCAATTAGGGGATCGCGATCCGAATCCGGACCGTCAACCTAGTTTGTGCGGACCTTGTGGAGTACGCAATTTCATTTTTTCCGCGTCACCTTTACTATATATAGGCTACTCGCAAACAAATTGGCAAATACGCGCTATCGCCGAACGCTTCCGGCCCGGGGTATTTTTATTTCAGTCACGGGGACGGTCATGTTATTTTAAAAAATTATCCCTAATGAAATTAGTTGGTGACCCTTGTCATAGAGAATAATAAAGGATTTTTCAATCATAGGATGTTCGGTAGCTCTTTCGTCTTTGGCCCGCAATTCAATGGTCATTAAAAATACATTAAAATAATTTATGGTTGTATGTTTCAGGTTCATGTGCGCCCCTATAAACTTGTGCACTTACAGGGTCTTAACGATATTTTTTTTTTGCAAGAGTTTACAGT
Organism: Listronotus bonariensis; assembly: GCA_014170235.1. Lineage (NCBI taxonomy): Eukaryota > Metazoa > Arthropoda > Insecta > Coleoptera > Curculionidae > Listronotus > Listronotus bonariensis. The sequence continues at coordinate 101,098 of JACEGR010000258.1, forward strand.
CATGTCCATGTTTACAGTACATAATATTTCTTAAGGGTATTTTTAAAGTTTATAGCACTTTTACTTCAGCCCGTATTAGAGTTATTTGAACAGGTTCTATCCTTTAAATCAATTTAAAAGAATTAAGGGTTTTGTAAAAAAATTATTAAAAGTATAAAAACGACTGAAACAAGATGTGTCCACACTGCATAAAATTATATTTATATTAATATAAATCAGGAAGTCCAATAATATTTTTATTAGTCCCTGGCCAATAATAAAATTCACTTCATGATAATAACACTTTTAAAACCTTTTTTAAATGGGTTCCTTTTGACAAGTCTACCACGAATAATTATACCGCCATATATGGAAGCGGCGCGTTAACCCAGCCTGTCAATCTCAAATGTTTCGGGTGTCAGACCGGGCAGACACGTCACTATTTTGTCTGACAAGTTTACCACAATCTTTTACATGCATTTTTTAAACATCGTGCCAAAAATCTTACCGATTACAATTACGAAACCCGCCCAATCTGATACCCAAAACATGTCAATAGGCCTTATGGTTTCGTGACTGTAACACTTACGATTTTTAGCACAATGTTTAAAAATTGCATGTTAAACATGGTGATAAACTTTTCCGACAAAAAACTTTTGCGTTTGCCCTTTCTGACACTCGAAACATTTGACATTGACAGGCTCGGTTAACGCGCCGCTTTCATATATGGCTGTATAAATATTCGTGGTAGACTTGTCAAAAGCAAACCCCTAACAACGTTTTAAAAGTGTTATTATCATGAAGTGAATTTCATTACTAGCACAGGGACTATAGGTATACTACTACTATATTGAGTAGTATAGATTGGTATGTCCACTATAGTTATTTTGTTTTCTTATTTACTTTAATTATAACATCTCTAATAATAATTATTATGTCGATTTAACAGGACCGAACTGAATTACACTTAACTCTTGCTATGTATCGTAATTAATAAAGAGGTACAAAATAATGATATAAAACACACTTTTACGTAGCAAAAAACTTAAAAAATATAACAACACAGTCTAAGTTCAAACAAAATTAAACATTTCCAAAATGATTTTTAATTTTTCTTATAACAAATAAATATTAATAAAGGGAATTGCTACGAAATGTATTTACAGGCTCATAACAGTGTTAATAAAATATTGTGAAACTGGCTGTTAAAATTTTAGTTTATTGTAATTTAATTTCAAACGTTAATTGCGTTTTTTCCTCTTTTTTTTAACTGGACGTGCCATTTTTAAATGAATATTCCTTATATGCTTTTAAAATATGTTTTCCATTATTTCATTTTATAAAACTCGCCAGGTATTTTAAAAAATAAACTAATTTAAAAATAAATCTGTTAACTCTTAGATTCTCAGATGAAACACAACCGGTTTCGAAATTAAAGGAACGTTAGGCAAAAAAAGGAATCATTCCATACTCATTAGAGAATTATTGCACAGTAAAATAAGGCCAGGCACTAATATTACCGGCCTTATTTTGAAATCTGAGCTTGCGCAGATGCATGGTAGGATAAGAACTAGTGCCCGGCTTTATTTACGTCGGTTTTAGGTCGTGCCTTATTTGGTCTTATTTTAACTTCGGATCTGTTCGTGTAAACCGAACGACTGCCGAGCACAGAATCGAAAAGTTTTTAGAAGTTAAAATACTTAAAACCAGGCTTTTTCAAATGTATTTCTTTAATTGTGCAAAACAAAACCCTACGACACAAAACAATAAAGAAAAACTACTAAATTTTTCCCCTTTTTTTTAGGTTAATGGTACTGTCAACATGATTTGCAATAACTTTAAATATAGGGTACAAGCACTATTTAAATAAGGCCGGTATTAATAATTCCCGAGCTTAATAAGGCAACTTGCAATAATTCTCTATTGTTAAATACTTTTTTCTTATGGAGGACTATACCCAACGAATAACCACCTTAATTAGAATATAAACATTTTCTATTTAGTTATTGTAAAGTACTTAAAAATTTATCTAGAAAACCCACTGCAGTAAGCTTTTATTTTGTTAACAACAACTTTATATTTTTATGTTACATTTCACGCTTCTCAATGTATTAAAATTATTTTTTTATGAAACTACCGATAATACAGTTAAGTTACCAATTCATTTAAATAATTTGTTTTGTTTGATTTTATAATGAAGCGGCTCGTTAAAATGACAAACAGTATTGGTTAAGTTACTTTCTTGCTATGAATGTACAACAAACCAAAATGTACATTTTTACAATAAAACCCCATTTATTGGTATGATCAGACGGACAATTTATTCATAAAACTGACAACGTTGGCGACTGCCGCCACATTTTACAATCCAAAACGACTAAAAATATGTTCAAAGGCGGCGACGAAGCTACGGTGTTTACATTTTAATCATTTTCGATCTTCGGCCTCAAGCCTTGGCGTTTTCGCTTGTGTACCTGAGTTTTTAGATGCTCGTTAAACATTTTCTGTTTATTTATTAAGGTATTTTGTGGTTTAGGCTTTTGTTGTTACACGTCATTAAATTTATGTATGGATAATCGTTTAATCTTCGAAATTATCCCGTTGGTGTGCGTTTAATCTGACAGGTTAAGGATTTTGTCTTATCAGTGGCGATCTTAATATTTTCAAATTATTTTATTTACAAAGTGGAGCATGGCCTCCTTACCACAAAAAATCTTGAAAAAGTTTCAAAAGCGAATGATCTATTTGTATTTTTTTTATTCATTCAAAATTTATTGTCAAATCACAAATTAGGCAAAAGTGTGTATTTATTTTTCTTATAATTAGAGACATTTAAAATTTTTGCACAAAAAATACAATGCAATTTATTGGTTACACACCAATAGCCAATCTACAAAAAAATTGGATCGGGGTATATAGCGAGCTGACCCTATTTAGTCTTATTGACCCCTATGAAGTGGCCGGTCGCCTGAAACAAAATTGAAAAAACCTTCAAAAATTATAGTTACAATTCGACATTTAGTCTCAACATAAAATTTAAATTAAAAAAATCAGTATTAGTTTATGTATATTACTAATAATAATTATTTATTTATTTATACCAAAAGCATACATTACAGGACAGTGACCAAATATGAAATACAATTTTGTTTCTTTACACATAATTTGCATAAACATTATAAATAAACAACTTTTTGTAGTAGTTACTAAAAATCATATATTAGTCATTTATTTTGTAAAAAAAAACATGGTACATTCATCAATTTTAATTGAAATAAAAAAATTAAAAATGATCAGGGTGGCTTAATATGGAATAGGTGCCCCAAATATGGAATACTATAAACACTAAAAGTTAAACTTAACTAACAAGAAACCAGGCCTCAGACTCTGGTCCAACGCAATAATTATTATGTGCCCAGCCCAGAGCCCACACATGAGGCACACGATCCATGTTTTCCCATGAGCATTATTCGAAAACAGCATGGCACATATTTTCCATTAAGTCATCGGGCTTATTGTCTGCATCAAAAGAGCATCACCTCATTACCTGAATCTAACTTAAGCCTTATCTTTGTTTTGCTTTTTTCATTTGATTTCTTCTCGTTTTCTTTTTAATTTTTGTTCTTTACAATTTTTTTTTGTATTTTTATGAGATTATTTTTGTTAGATGAGGATCTGATTACTGGTGCAGTTTTTTTCTTTGGACATTTCACAAAGGCTAAAGGCTAAAATACTAACGTACCGTAGGTGTCTTAAGCGAGGTAAGAGGGAGTTTGTTGACACGGGACTTAAATATTTGAAGATTTGTGGGGAATGAAAGATCTCCGCGGGCAGCAGGTTCCACAATCTAGAAACTCTGAGAATAAAAAAACGAACAAAGATGGAAGTTCGGTCCATGTCCAGTTGGACCGTATAGAGATGCATACTGGACAATTTCTCAGGATTTTTTTTCTCTATTTTGTTTAAGGGGACCGGTCGGTTTTTTGTAGATTGGCCTTTGGGGTGTATTAACAAAATACCATCGAATAAATAAATCCTCCTAACCAATATAGCATATCTTCAAAAAATGTAGAGTATAACAATTTTAATTAATCTTTCTTTTTTTTTTAATATAGATATAACAAAATTTGGAATTTCTAAATAAAAATTGTTTAAATTTATAAAAATAATACAAATAGAGGATGCGCTTTAAAAACTTACATTTTCTAAATTATAATTGAGTTGTTAGAGATTCGTTAAGCATTTTTGGTTTTTAGTTGAGGCTTTTGTTTTTACAAGTCATTAAAATTATGTATGGATAATCCTTTAATCTTTAAAATTAACCCTTTGCTATGCATATAATCCGACAGGTTGAGGATTTTGTTTTATTGACCTTTTGTAGCTTTAATCCTTGTTAATTGCCACATCATTAGAATTTCATTAACTTGTAGTTAGTTTTACCAAAATATTTTAAAATATACTAAATACACCTAAACCTTTAAAGCTTTAATGGAAAGAGTTATGGTGTGATAATCATTTTCATGGATGGTATTTCGTACTTCTGCAGCAAAAAATGTCATTTTATCAAATGTGCCAAAATACTAACGTACCGTAGGTGTCTTAAGCGAGGTAAGAGGGAGTTTGTTGACACGGGACTTAAATATTTGAAGATTTGGGGGGGAATGAAAGATCTCCACGGGCAGCAGGTTCCACAATCTAGAAACTCTGAGAATAAAAGAACGAACAAAGTTCGGTGCATGTCCAGTTGGACCGTATAGAGATGCATTTGTGCGGCACCACCCCAGAGTTTTTCTATTAGGAACCGTGAGTGGAAATACCGAGCAATTTCTCAGAGCAGAAGCCATGAAAATACCTATTAAAAGGCAATAAATCCCCCACAGACCCACGATGAGCAATTTTTTGGCTTAATTATTTATTTCTAATTATTTTCTATCTCTATTAGAAGCTTTTTAAATAATCAAGAAACTGAAATATGAAATAGTCAATCGACAAAATAATAGCTTTGTTCTCCCACCTTAGGAATATATATATATATATATATTTAATATTTGTTGCCAAGGCATAAACGTACGATAAATAAAAAGTCGAAGTTAGCTCCTGTTATTTTTTAATAATTATATTTAACATTTTTAAGAAAACTTGAACTAATGAATTACAATATTCACGATGGTTTAAAAAATTCCAATCGCTTATATCTTTTGGCTTTTCTGGTGTAGGACGACTCCTGTGTTTCTCTAACGATGGACCAACAATAATCGGCAAGCATAGAGGGTTCCCATTTGCCTTGGTAGCGTTTTCCGAGCGTTTTTCAAATGACGCGATCTCTTGGTGGAATCGCTCTCCGTGCTCGTCACTTACGGCTCCCATATTTTGTGGAAAAAATCAAGATGTGATTGCAAAAAGTGTATTTTTAAGGATAAGGATATTGCATCCCATTTTTTGATAAGCTTTTAACATTGTTTTGACGATATTTTTATATTGCGGAGATTTGTGATTGCCAAGAAAATTTTTGGTCACTTCTACAAAAGACAACCAAGCTTCTTTTTCAACGTCATTTAATGCTGCCAGAAACTCTGGATCCTTCACGAGTTTCCTTACATCAGGTCCAACAAATATGCCTTCTTTTATCTTGGCATCGCTGAGAGAAGGAAATTGATTTTTTAGGCATTGAAACCCAGAACCATTTTTATCTATGGCCTTAACGAAGTTTTTAATTAATCCCAACTTTATATGTAAAGGTGGCAATATAATTTTTGGGATCGACTAATGGATCATTTTTTACATTTTTCTGGCCAGGGATATAAGCTGTTCTTTCAAGCCAGTACTCTTGAGTGTAATGTTGTGACCGATCCCTACTATCCCATTCACACAAAAAACAGCAGAATTTTGTATAGCCAGTTTGGAGTCCTAAAATTAATGCAATTACCTTTAAATCAGCACAGATGGTCCACTGGTAGTCTTTGTAGTTTATTTTGTCTAAAACAAGTCTCATCACTTCATACGTTTCTTTTAAATTAGCACTGTACGCTACAGGAATGGATGGAAGTTTGTTACCATTGTTTAAAAGCACGGCTTTTAAGCTAATCTTAGAGGAGTCGATGAAAAGCCGCCATTCGGAAGGAACATGCTCATAGCCTAATTTAACGAATAGGCCGTCAACATTATTACAAAACACTAGGCTTTCCTCTTTCGAAAAAAATCGAGAACAAAACTGTGTCGTTTGCGATATTTACATATGACGACTCCGGGTTCGAGCAAATTCCATTGTTTAAGCCGTGACCCTAAAAGTTCGGCCTTTTCTTTCGTTAGATTCAGATCCCTGGATAGATCATCGAGTCGTTCTTGGCTCACTAGGACTGGAGTATTACTAGTAGAAGGCTCATGAAACTCTGGATCAGAGGACGAATCTTCCGAGCTGTTTGGTGATGTCTCAGTGTCTAGTGATGAATGCGCTGGCAAATCCTCATAACGGAACACAGGTTTGTCAACTGAACTCACGTCAGGATACTTTAGAGTATGTTTCTTTTTCCTGTTTTGCCCTTTGAGATTAGTGAGACAAAAATAGCAGTCGGTAATGTGATCTCTTTGTTCACGCCAAATAGCCGGTTTCGTAAAGGGCAGCATCTTAATTTTTTTATGAGACCAATCGGTTAGGTTTTTGTAGCAAGTTGAACAGCAGACATGTGGCACCCACGATTTATCTAGATTGGCAACTCTAATTTTGAAATAGTTAAAGTAACATTCTTTTATATACGTAGTTATAGACTTTTTCTGATTGTCTGGCACAAACTTTCCACACACGTAACAAAACAGATCGGGAGAATTGACGCAACTGCGTGACATTTTTGTAGCTTACTCTTTGGCGTTTCGAACACGACTGAACTTGTTTCAATAGTTTGTTTATTCTTTGTAGTATCGATAAGAACAAAAGTGTAGAGGTGGAAAATTCACACGAGTCATTTATTTCTACAACGGGAGCTAAACAAACCTAAGTATTATTATTTTTGTGGAAGGCTCAAGGACACCTAACAAAAACAATATAAATCGCTTAGGTGGGAGAATCGTTGTTGAATTGTGAATTGGATACTATCTGTAGATATTTGGATTTTCCGACGACTTTAAACTAATTTTTATATCTTTATATTTAAGAAAGTAATACAATCAAAACCTATAACAAAATATCTAAACTATCTCTAAAAGTTATAAATATAGTATTTTGTACGCTTTTTACACGAAAAATGCGTATTTTTTAAAAACCCTAAAAAGGTATGAAAAAGCTATAAAGCAAAAGTTGCTACAGCAACGAAAGGGCTTGCTCTACTGGCATGTTACCACTTCTACTCGCGAATGGGTATAAAAAGAGATAAACCCTTCTAATTGCGTGAGTGAGTTATCGTTTAAGAGAAATGCCGGTATTTCATATTAGGCATACTATTTCATATTTAGTCACTTTGCCTTTAGTTAATGCCACCGTTATAACGAAAAAATTTTATTAAAATTTATAAATTGGATAGTTATTTTTTTTTAATATAATAAGACAACGGTGGCAGACTTTCCACCGAAACATCGCATATTAATTATAATCTTTAGGGGTTTTTTCTTTATTTTGTTTAAGCGGTTTTTTTGTAGATTAGCCTTTGGCGTGTTTACTAACAAAATACCATCCACTAAAAAAAACCCGTAATTGCATATCTTCAAAAAATGTAGAGTATAACAATTTTAACTGGCTGTTTTTCTTTTTTGAATAATATAGATATTGGAAAATTTGGGATTTCTAAATAAAAATTGTTTAAATTTATAAAAATAATACAAATAGAGGATTCGCTTTAAAAACCTACATTTTCTAAATTATAATTGAGTTGTTAGAGATTCGTTAAGCATTTTCGGTTTGTAGTTAAGGTTTTTGTTTTTATAAGTCATTAAAATTATGTATGGATATTCCTTTAATCTTTAAAATTAACCCTCCGCCGACAGGTTAAGGATTTTGTTTTATTGACCTTTTGTAGCTCTAATCCTAGTTAATTGCTACATCATTAGAATTTCATTAACTTGTAGTTAGTTTTACCAAAATATTTTAAAAGATACTAAGTACACCTGAACCTTTAAAGCTTTAATGGAAAAAGTTATGGTGTCATAAACTACTTTAATGGATGGTACTTCGTGCTTCCGCTGCGGAAAATGTCATTTTGTCAAATGTTTTTTACTCAAATTATTTATTTTTTAAATTCTCTAGTATAAAATAAACGCACGAATAAATTTGTAACATGTTATTTTAAAATATACAGAGTGTTTTAAAGTTACTTGATAATCCTTAAGGGTGTCAATCCTTAAGTGTTATTAAGAAGAAAAGTTCATTCCAATAAATATCTACATGCCAACTTTCTTGGCCAAATTTTTATTAAATCTTGAAATTTGTGTGTATGTTTTCCGTCTCTCCCTATCACACCTGAGTTACATGAAAATAACATTTATTAATATTCTTTCTACCAGAGATCATACATCATTGCTTTTGGAAAGTCAAAAATATTAGAAAAATTAAATGGAATGCTGTTGGTGTGTGGAAATTAATAAAAACAGCATTATTTTCTTGAAAAGCATAAAGAAGGTTTTTTATTAGAATTACCAAAATAGTAGAAAATAAAAAATAGGATTTTATACTGTTAATAGTTCTTGTTAGGAAATAAGCAATTTAAAAGAGATTTTTTCTAGTTATTAGATGTTTTTTCAAAAGATCAACCTAAAAGTTACAAATAAAAATACTTTAAGTTGTTTGAAACATGCATATTATATTATTTCTTAAAGCAATATAAACAACCATAATGTTTTTTTCTAACTATAAAGAATGTGCCCAAAAGATGGACCTTACTCCTAGTTCATGCAAAAAAAATGTAAAATTGCAAGGAGTAAGGAGTAACTTGTAAAAATATCAAAAATATGTAAAATAGTTTAAAATAAATTTCTATTTTATTACTTTAAGAAATTTTAAGTCTTAAAATTTCTTAAATAAAGACAAAAAGGGTGCTCAAGAATCAGTCAAGACTAAAAGTTTTTTATTTCTTAGCCTTTTTCAAGACAAAAGATTGCCTGCAAAACTAACTTCTTATTTGGGCACCTAGTAAAATTTTACCCTTTGACCCTTTTTATTTTGGACAAAATGCATAAATATTTTTTTTTTTGGGACCCTAAGATAGAAATAGACATATTCACTCTAAGTTTACACGAGCGCTAAAATATGCATTAGGCCAAATGCGAATGTGAATAAAACCCATGTGTAAAGACTCCTAAATCTGTATTAGTCTTATTGCATTACAATAGTTCTATTATTGTTACAGAGTATAGGTGGGGGTCATGGTTAGTTCTGGTTAGATAAAAAAAATTAATTCCTTAATTAAACCAAGACTAATACACACTTTATAAATCCACTTCTATGCCCACCTTTAGAGTACCAAACAAGAAAAAAAATCTGCATTTATGTCGAGGTGACCAAACCAGAAAAAAAAGGTTGAGGTCAGGTAAAATTTTATTTGGTGCCATAACAAGAGGTTCTCAAACCAGCATAAACCCCTCCGCGCACGAATCATTGTGGGACCTAGAATTTCCTGGGACCTAAAGTCCCATCAATATTATTAAACAATTTTTAATCCGAAGAATTTCTCTTTTAACTTTTAAGATTTTTTTCAAGGACAATACACTTTTAAAATTAAATATGGCGTCAACAGTTTTTAACGTCAAAGCTCGCCAACCATAACGCGAATAATTGTTGTCTCGTCACATTATTTTTATATTTTGCAGCAAAACAATACAATAATACAAATAGCAATGCCATTCTGGGAATATAAATGCCTAAACGTTTCGAATGCTGAGGACATGCCCAGACGAACATTGCGCGTGCACTGACGTCAGATGATTTAATTATGGGTGGCCGAGTGGAATTGTTAATCATATACATTGACGAAATCATACAATGTAAAACAATTTTATTACTTTTATGGTTTAATAATAATTATGAATTTTATCTGATTTTACTTTCAAGGGTAGCATTTGCAAAATCCATTAAAGGATACATTACCAACATGAATATATATTTTTTAATAATTGTTAATTAGTGGCTTTGTTTTAGCAATATTTATTAGAGTGTCAAATTATACATTTTTACCCCTTTTAACCCTTTTTTATAGCGTACAAAATATTATGTATAATATTTGGTTCATCTGTTCTGCCGTTACCGAATCAGAAATCAGATTTTATTATCTTTTAAGATATACAGCAAACCATAAACACAATAATCGCCACTAGTTTTTATAAAAAAAAACCTTTATCATACCGCTCCGCAACTATCAGCGCAAAAAGGCGCCGAAAAGTGGGTAATAAAATTTTGGAGTCAACGATGACTTGAAAACTTTTATAATTTATTTTATTTGATGCCAACGACTTATATGCTGTATTAATGTTTAAAAAATCTTTTAAAGGAATTTACAAAATGCGGTATGTATTTAAAAAAGTTTTGGAAATAACGACTTATAAAATATAAAATAATTTTCCAACATAAGCTAAGCTAAGTGTTTTAGCCACGAAATAGTAAGTAAGTTAATTATTCCTCTCTTTTGAATAGACATATTTTTAAAACTATTGAAGACAGACATGTAAAATGTGATATCTTTGTAAAGCTTTTTGAAAGTTTTTTGTTTATGGATGATACAATAATAGACATAAAAAATACTAAGTTTTGTCGTACCCTAAGGAGATAATAGCATTTTGATAACAAATACGGGTACTACAGAATCAATCCACAAAATTCTATTTTAATTTATTTCGTACGATAAAAAAAAGTTAGGGTTGTAAATGTTTAACATTTCTAATACAAATTTAAAATTATTCTTAGACCTAGATGGCTAAATTTTTTTTTTTTTTACGATGGACATAACCAAAATGGTATTGTTGTAAAGCTCTTTAATACATCTTTTTAATAGTGATACAATATACAAGGTGTTCTGTTAAAAAAAAAAACAATACTTTTTGTCGTACTCTGAATATATGTTGAAAGATTAATAATTTTAAAATAAAAAAAAATAGGGGGAAAAGTCAGGGGTACCCTGAAAAAGAAAGATTTTTTTATTTGTAGCGTTTAAACCGTTACAATTCGATATTTAAAACTATATCAATATATGTATTATTAGGTATTATATTTGCTATAAAAGAGAATTATGAAAGTTAAATTAAATAAAAAAATAATTAGTGTCCCCATAAAAAGTCTTTTTATACGCGCTAACAAACAACCGTTAACAAGATCGTTATATCGCCCGGACTTACGCCGCTAATTTAAGCATAAACAGGAATGGTGTTAAAAAGATAGCAGATAATGAATAAGCAATGCGTACTGTTATTTCTAACGTTTAAGAAAATGTAGACAATACCACAAAAAAGATAACTATTCAGCTGAAACGCAAGAAAAAATATTAAATCTTAATACCTGCCCAGTTTTCTTTACAAAAAGTAATAATATCCAACCAAAAACATAATTGAAAAAAGATGAATCAAGTTTATTACTAAAAATATGGTTGGCTGTGGGCTTCGCCATAAAAAGAATTGATATAAGATGAGATGAGATCATTGGTCCTTTTTAGTACAATATCCAAATATGTATGTGTAAGATTTTAAAGTTGGTTAGATTTGGCTTGGCCCGTTTTTATCCGAAAAAAAAGTTTAATATCTTTATAAAATGACCAAGTCAAATCTAACCTACTTTAAAATCTTATACATATTTAGATTTTGAACAGAACTTGGCACTCATTTAGACAGGGCCGTGCCTACCGGGTGGTGCAAGTGGTGCAAGGCACCAGGGCGCAACGCTGCGGGGACGGAAAGTTGTGAAATAAAGGGCGGAAATTTTTGAAAGGAATGGTTGTATTTAGGAAATAAACTTCTTGGAATCGAAAATAGTGTAATTTTAAGGTCGGGACCTTTTTTTCCTCTTCAAAACCTTTTATACCTCAATTTACATTTTGTCCACCCCTAAGGACAGTAATTTTTGCACCACGGCGCAAGTCACCGTAGAAACGGCTCTGCTTTTAGATCTCCATTCTTTTTGCGCCGAAGTTCACAGCCAAAGCTAGTTCTAGTATCGAACTTGGATCACCTTTTTCACATTTATGTTTTGGTTTTTATTTTATTTGCTTTTATCATTTTAACAATATTTAAGGATGTAAATCAATTGAAACCATAGAAAAGATTTCAAAATTACCGTAATACGATTTTTAATAGAATGTGGACATTTCATTTTTAAATAAACACGACTTAAATTTCAAATATTTATAACTCTTTACAAATACTAACTGTGAACATTCTTGGCAAAAAGAAAACATCGTTTCAGAACTAATTTTGACTTTGCAGTGTGAAAGAATGATATCCACAGCTTACTACCAATGAAGAAAGGCATCTTTAGGCGTCACAATACAATACATTATGATATCTGTCTTCATCTAATATTATTTTTAGGTAATACAACATTAAAAATATATTTCATATTATTATAAGTTGCTCAGTGACCCACTTTGGGACCTTATGTTATACAAAATTGCAGTAACAAATGACGGTTTTAACCTAATTCCGCTAAACTTGAGGGTCGATTTCCATTTTTTGTAATAAAAAGCTTATTTGAAATGACGTTTCAACAAAAGCTGCAAAAAGCATTAATTATAGTAAAGTTCCATCATTTTAATTTCGCGTTGCGAATACAAAGTTTTACGGTCGCTGACTGCAACGGAGTTATGCAATTTTAGTGATGTAGCTGCTGTTTACATGTGTTTATTGCTTTTAAACTTTGGGAGTGGTAAATGAATTTATATACAAGGTGTTATTAAAAATAAGTGACAAATCGATAATTATATTAAGTCTAAGTAGCTGTTTCGATCTGACCGTGATATACGACATACATAACTGTTTTATAGTAATATTGATAACGGGGAGTTAACGCTTCATTAGCAAAATATGTTTATGTTTAACGCTTTAATGTACCTAGAATCCTTCCTTTCTGGTTTTCTACAGACAGTTTAAAATTATAAAATTCCTTTAAGAAAAATATTCATTTTTTTTTAAACAAACTGTTATCTGGCTTTTCTTCAGAATATAGATATTTAATAATTAAGAAACTTTAACTTTTTATATATTATGAAGAGCTATTCTGCTCTTGCAATAATATAATAAAAATTAAAATTACTCTAAGAGAAATAATTATTTTCATTTAGGTTATATAAAAATTGGAAAAACTTACAGCAAAGGTTGCAACCCCTAAACATAGGTTCAAGTGCTAGGTCGAAATTATCTGATAATAGGCTAATCAAAAAATAAGTTCTTGACGAGGCTTCCAGACGTAAACTTATTATAATGTTAAAGGCAGATAATAATTATAATCAGTCATTTTTAGTAAAAAATTTTCAATATTTTTAAGGCTAGTCCAAAAGATGAGTTCACCTCTTGCAGCCTCGTTAAGAACTTATTTTATGGTTTTAATATTATAAGATAATTTTGACCGCAAGCATTTAGGGGTTGCAAACTTTTCTGTAAGTTTTTTAATTTTTATAAATCCCAAATAAATATAATTATTTTATATTAAATAATTTATTATATTTTTTAAGGTAATTTGAATTTTTATTGTATTATTGCAAGAACAGCTCTTAATCATATATAAAAAGTTTAAATTTCTTGAATTATTTATTTATTTTCTTTATTCTGGAAAAATTCAAATAATATTTTGTTTTAATTTATACTCCCAGAAAAAGAAAAAAATTAGGGAAAGATAAAGGGATTTATTTGTCATTACTGCCACAAAAATGACCTACAGTTTGGTAAAAGTGGCACTATTGACATAAAAATCGCTTTCTAAGCTAAGGTAAAAAGAAAATACTTCTATCGTTCTTGTTTACCTAATAAAAAAAACTTACGCAACGACTTTAAAAAAGTTATTTAAAAAGCCTGATTGAAAAACTTTTTATCTCCTTATTTTTTTAAATAAAAATATCGAGCTGCAAAAAAAATCAAAATGTAACTCATAACGTGTTGGGACAGGGAAATTTATTTTATAAAAAAATATATTTATGTGCTGTCACCCATTAAGGCCTTTGATTTTTTGTTAATATTAATGTGATATCTTCTTAGTGGGTAACTTTTTATTTAACGATTATAAAATAAAATACCCTTTTTTGAACAAGAAATCACATCCCAATATTTTTGGCATTTATTTATAAACACCCTATATAAGATGCTATACGTTATATTAAAGTAAAGAAAAACCTTAAACTTAAACAGTTTTACAGATTCTAAACATATTTTAAAATTTAAAAAAAAACCTAAATTTTTGGTTTTTTAATTATTAACCTCAAATGTTAAATAGACCCGTCATTAAAAATACATGGGGCACGTCTATGACACATAGGCAACGTGAGGAAAAGAGACATTTAATATTTGTTTAACATATAAACTATGGGTGACCAATAGTGCTTGTTTTGTTATTGCATTACTGGCCGATATACAAAAACATATTGCTCATGCAGTATATTCTAGTTTACAAGATTCCAACATATATTTTCTACCACTTTCGGACACACATAATAATTTGAACATTAATAATAAAGAAATAGTTTTAAAACTTTGCCGCTTTGCTAGGGTGAATAATTATTAACCAGCCCTCGTATTTTAATAAACAGATAAATACAAAATGCACCATAAATGTTTTATTGTCCGTCCGAGTCCGCCATTGTTTTCGACATGGAGATTTTTACTTTGATACTGAGTCGGTCCTCTCGCGGTCCAGTGATCGCCAATTGTAGAGAGCGTCATTACGCCCACGAATGAGTATTGCGCCGCGTTTTTATTCGGAGTAACGCTTGCATGAGCCGCTGCTGGCTCACTGCTCCGACTCTTTGTTCGCTTTTAAATTATACCTATTTTCAAATTGTCTACTGTCTGATGCCTGATATAAATTCGTGGATAATTTTGTAATTTATTACTATACCGGTGGGACTTGATTCATGAAAAAATTATTTTATTTAACATTAAAAAGACAATACGTTAGAACTACGCCAACTATTTTAGAACTAAACTTAAAGGACACACTGATAATTCTAAAGGTTGGTCTCTAAGTAATGCCCCAAAATTTAACTAGAGAATTGGTAATAAATTGCGATTTAATTAAATTTACCTTGGAGTACAAAAGTTGATATTAACTGAGATACAGGGTGTCCAAGTTCAAAAAATATATTTAAATTATTTCGGTTTATTTGATACCTTTTAAATATTGTAATACAACTTGGCATATGGAGGTTTTCTGAAATGAACTATTTATATCTATTTGATGGTAAATTAAAAATTAAACATTGAAAAATTGTTTACTATCTGATGCCTGATATAAGTTCGTTAAAAATTATATAGTTAATAATATAAATTATATAGTTAATAACTATACCAGTCTGACTTATAAAATTGATAGTATTGTTTTAAAACACTGCATTATCAAATAGAGTATGATATTCTTTTCTTTGCATATTTTTATTTTTCATAATATTTTTATTTATGCTAAACAAGTCTTCATACTTTTCTTTAAAAGTAAAATGAATATACTTAGTGTAAATGTCTATTTGATGTCCTTTGATTGTATATAAAAAGTTAAATTAAATTAATTGATTTAGATCCCCACAGTCGTACATCGGGAGAAAAAGGGCGCGATAGGGGCAGTTGACCCTGAAGCTGGCAGGGTGATCCAGCAGAGGTATGCATGTAGTATATCTGTATACGGTCGTGCCTCTGATTACGACTTACACTATAAAATATTAGCGCTTTCAGAAAGCTTAAAAAGAAGAACCAACAACAAAACAACAGGCATACAACAGATTTGAAAACAAACATTACTTTTTGGCATGGTTTAAAGCCAGATAATGGTATAAACCCTGAAATACTTAAGCAATGGACTTCTGTAGAAAGCTTCAAAAATTAAAAAAAAAGAAACTAGAAAGAACAAGCCGGCAACCAATTACTGCCCCTCTCATAACATCTCACCAAGTTAGGCGAATGTGCGTGAGGGCCATATTTTGGTTTTTACTTAATATTTTAATTAGCACACTTTAAAAGATTATTTATTTTGAATATAAAACATTGCTATAACTCGTAAGAATTTATAAAGTTCATTCTGCTGAAATAAGAGGTGATAAAAACAATAGTTATAACGGTGTAGCGGGTGAGACAATGACAGTAATGTTAATTAATAAAAAGTATATTTACCAAAACGGTCGTGCGATTAATTTTAGGTGATTTCACAAAGAACCTGAATGTAAATATCGAGCAGCGGATGCTGCATCGTTACACATTGATGCTTTTCAATAGCGGCAGAAACTTTCCCCGTCCCGCGTCTATTTAATCATTTCCGGTATCTATTCCCTTCCATTACGCTTCTTTCAGTCGCTTAGGTCCTGAAATAGTGCGAGCATAGCACAAAAATAGAAAAATCTCTCATATATATGATGATGAAGTATACGCCGTAATATATCTATATTTTATGCTTTTTAAATTGATCTGAGCGGTGGATAACGGCGTCGCATGACATTAATCATAATTAGAGATGTAATTTGCAAACGAATTAGATCCAGTAGCGTAGATGTCCAATGAAAATATTTTAGCGTTTACAAGTGGTAATGGAATTTTTGCATTCATCTACTGTATCCTAATGAGCTTTATAACCGCGATAAATTATAACGATACGTACAGCATCCAATGATCTTCAGCATAATTTAATAAACAGGGTGTTCTATAATTTAAATTCCATAATAATTATATTCGCTTGAACTTTTTACCGAGAGCCACATTCCACAAAAAAAATGTTTTAATTAAGGTTTTTAAATAATAACATTTAGGGGACAAATTATTGGATTTATGCATCCACGTAAATTCTTTTGTTAAATTGCGCATTTTTTGATACTCAGATTAATTATTAAGATGTACCCAAAAAGTGTAACAATATATAAGCTTTTTTATGGGACACACTTTATATTACTACATTTTTGGATTTCTCATAAAATTCTAGATGTGTTTTAAGTAGGATAGTCACCGTATCATATCAAATTATCATTACTATGGTAATTTGCCCTTCTTCGCCAATAAAATATGCTGAAGTACCAGTTAGAATTAATTTTTTAAGTTCTTGATGACATTTTGGCGTGGAAATCACTCTAAATTTCTTTGGTTTTAAAATCATATTTCTTGCGATGAAACTTTTTTTTATTGCAAAACATTATGCTGCGCCACCAAATCCCATAACTCATCAAAAATTAGTAATAATTCTCGAGTCTTCACTAACTTACTATTAGTAAATAAAACTAAAATTATTATAATTTTTAAATATAGAATCTATTAAACCGGTTAGTTATTTGACCTGCACTAATCTACGATGCTGTAACGGCCTCCCATGAAACGGCTCAACGTCCCAACAGCGACGCCGAAATAGCCCCTCCAAAATGTCCCATTTCGTCTTTTTCACCTCCATTAGCTGTAAATAATTATTTATCTTTAAAATTAGTGAAAAATCTTTATATATTTTTTTCAGATCCCCGACAGTGGAACGAAAACCACGTCGCTCACTGGCTTCAATGGGCCGCCAAGGAGTTTTCCTTGGAGTGTATCCCCCTTCATCAGTTTAGGATGAAAGGAAAGGATATTTGCGCCATGGGCAAAGATGCATTTGCTGCTCGTGCTCCTGCGTTCGTTGGTGATATATTATGGGAACATTTAGAGCTTCTACAAAAAGGTAAGTTTTTTTCTACTAACTAAATAAGAAGGGGTTACGATGGGCTTTCTTTAAATACCATAATACTTAGAAAAGATCTCTTAATTTCAGACGTTGAAAAAGAACGCACACTTTCCAACGCTATATCCGCCTCGATTTACGACAGTATGTGTGTACCTGAGATTCCTTCATACATCGATTATTCACAGGCACCAGTGGTAAACCCAGAGGAGGATCGTAAACCCTTAACAGTAAATACTGCTACTCCTCCTCCTGCTAGTCATCCTGCGGCACCGACGCAGCCAACGAATAACAATTTTTTGCACGATGGTAAGTAGATATTAAGATTACCATTTTTTCCTAAATACCTGTTAAAAAAATATTTTTACTTAATGAAAATAGAAGTACTTATTTTTGACAAGCAGTGAGAAACATTTTACAAAAATGAAAGAGTTAAAACACTTGCTGCTGCTTGTTATTCCCTTGCACTGCAAGGTTGCATCCGACTAACACTGTCCGACCTGGCGATGCAAATTTTTACACTAACCAAAGGTTTATTCTTCATAGCTAATTGAGATCACCAACTGCGGACCGGTTTTAAACTATTTGGTATTCAGTACGGTGTAGGCAATAATGAAAAAATCATCTTTTAAGAAATCGCACTGACGTATACTGCCGTCCTAAGCCAAAAAGACGCATCTGAATATATTTTTAATTTATATGCTATGGCTCTTAAGGAGGCTAGAAATAGTTAGATCCATGTTTATTTCATTCTGAAAGCGATGCCGCCAAGTACACAAAAAATGATAAAGTATACAATACAAACCTTTTCGAAAGCACATAGCCTCTGACAGAGCCTATTTACATATTTTTTAGATAAATAAATAAAAATATTGCGAAAACACGTATCACGTACTTAAAAAACATCCTTTTATTTCGTCTCTGGCGTGCCATAAAACCTCTAACGCGTGGCGTAGTTGTCGGGTTAAATATTTTTGCCACAATAAATCATTGTTCACAAAAAGGAAATTTATTAAAAAATTTAAGAAGTGGTGATTGTATGAGGTTTTTTTGCTATTTACGATTGTGTGTATTATGCAAGGGCGCCAAGTAATGGGAAGAGATTTAAAAGACCAAGAACTCTTTTTTTTTGGTCTTTGATTTTTTCCAAAAAAAAGACATCGATTCTATAATTTGCTGAGCAAATAAAGAAATAACGGAGGGGGCACGAGGCAATTTTTTCGCCTTAAAAAAAATGAAGATCCGGGGAGGCACTTAACAAAAGTATACCATTTTGCTGTAAGGAAAAAATAGTTTTTATGACCATTTTTACTGGTATTTCGCCTGTACTATAAAAACAATTTATCCATTAAAAATGATCTAAATACACCGTCCGTATGCGTGTTTTAATATTATATCTTATGATATTACCAAGAGTACAGTTATGCTAATTAACTCTCCAGCTCTTCTAATAAACATTAAAACTCCACGGGGAACTATCATCAAATCTATAAAATTCTACGTACTATATTTCTCTATAATGAAGATGTTTCTTGCTCTCGACCACTACGCAATAAATTATATAATTTTATATTTGAAGTTGATCAATCTATCATCAATACAAGATAGATTTTTTTATAGATAATACTTAATATATAAATATTTCCAAATTAGTTTTAATTTAAAAACTTTCATAATTTTAAATGGCTATTCGGTAAAACATGAAAAAATAATTTTGTTATTGTAGTTTTATAGTCCAAGAGCCCGTGAGCGGCAGACCTTCGTCATTTTGTAAAAGGTGGAGTTTGTCAGTTCATACTCCCAACATAGGTAGACGCAATGGTAGGTTGTTGGGTGTTGGCCTAGCGTGTTAAAGCGCTGGGTCGTTAAGCGCACAAACGACGTGAGGTGGGTTCAAGTCCTGCCGGCGCCCAAGGTCAGAAATTTAGTGGTTAGCTCAACAAGACGGACAAAGTGCAAAATGTATCGGCGCTAATAGCCAGCAAGGACTAAGGCGCCGGAACACATTTTGCCGTGTCCTGCGCAATCGTAGACATGTGGACCCCACTTAGTTGGTAGGTTCGTTAGTCCCTCTGGGTGGGGACAAGGTCTTAAGTTGTCGCGCATAGGACCGTGGTTCGAAACCCACGTTAAGCTGTATGTCCTGTCTGGCTGACATCACCCAGACGTAAAAAGACAGGGCGCACAATAGGACGAGCGGCTTCAGTGCATGGGTTATCCCGGCCCTATTCTAAGGTATAATGGTAGATGAAGTTTGACTTATAGTGGCTTTAGCAGGTACCAGCTAGCAAAGGATTATTAATTGAAATATCTAATTTATATAAGATAAATTTTTAAATGTTACTTGGCTACCTTAAATAAAAAATAATTGTTCAGTCGCCAGACAGTTTTAACTGTTCCAACACACAAACATTTTGAGGTGGCTCATGATCCGAGGAAGTCCGATATTTCTGTTTTTTAACAAGGTATAACAAAAACACTTATATAAGAGTTTATTTAGGGTTTTCAAATGTTCTGATATTTTGATGTATACAGAGTGAATTAAAAAAGGTATTGCTGTGAGAAAGGCTTTTTTAATTGTTTTTTGAAACACTCTGTATACATCGAAATATTTTTATTACATACCTATTTAGAATCCCTACAACTTTTATTTAAGACTTATTGTTATATCTTGTTAAATAACAGAAATATTGTATTTCCTTTAACCATTAGGCCACCACAAAACGTTTGTCTGCGAAGGGTTGAAACAGTCAAAACTGTCTGATGACTGAGCAAATATCTTCTAATAAACCCCACTTCTTAAAAGTAATAATATGCAGTGGCGACAGGTAAATTTTAACACTAAGAATTCTAAAATTGTAATGGGAATAAACTTTATTCAGTAAATAGATTATACTTTTTACTTACACAAAAAGTTAAAAATTACCTAAATTATCCTAAGTCGCTTTTGGGTCGTACGAACAAAATAGAAAATGTCTATTTTACTCAGTGTATGTCTGAAAATTCTTGTTCTAAAATAAATTTTAATTTAAAAGGAAATCTTAAAAATTTTAACAATAGGCTCTTGGCCAAAATTGTACAATGGTAAATATCTATTTTAATTAATAGTTAAATACGTCATCAACCCGAAAAAATTAAGATTTTAACAAAATTGTTTATAGTTTTTTGTAAATAATTTTTAAAGTTGATTAAAATTTATTTCACAATTTGCTAATTTAATTAACTTCACAATGTTGCAAGTGCTTATGTAAAAAGTGTCACTTTAAATAAATATGCCAACATAGGAACAAGCAATAGAAAAGGGATGTCGTACCTTGTATCTTGTGTGACCTAGGCACACACCAACTACGTCGTCGGACTATGCGGCGTTTTAAATAATTTCGCGGGCATTTCTACAAAAATGCAAATTTTGGCATTATTACAAAAAATCTTGCATTTTCGGACAAAATTTGAAGAAAAGTAATAAAATCCAATCTAATCACATCGAAAATTGGCTACCTTAGGTGTACATGGCTAAGGGCCTATTTTAAACCCCCTTTTCTCTCCCTGCAACTTGCCACTTATAATATGTAACTTAGCATACTTCATCTCTGTTTTTAACATGAAGCGATTGCTTCACATAACCCGCGGCTTCCTAAGACTTATAAACCAGTATCTAATTAAACCTAAAATTTCATTAACTCACAACATCGTAGTATGAGTTGGGACAAAACAGTTAGTCGTCTGACACGCCGTTGATTCATAAAAGTTATTACCGCCACTGTAACGCTCATTTTCATTCAGGAGCCTCTCTAGCAACTTCCTGCGGAGCCAAGTTTCGATCGATCAATCATTCGTAAATTAAGTAGCAGGATAATTTTATTTGAAATTATGTAATTTCGTATAGATTGGCTTCGCATAGAACATCTTTATTTTAAATATTGTTGATTTATACGTATATTATAATAAAGTTTCGGATAGACCCATGCTGCGTTTGCTTTATTTATGGTAATATTAGAAGCTCGCAGGTTCAACTATGACTAGCTCATTATTTAATAAATTTATTGGACCAGTACAGACAAACAAAATCTTTTTATACGGGGTAATTTAAAAGTCGATAGCGAAACTTAAGGCGAGGAATCCACATGATAGAATAATGGTAAAGCTTCATATATTTTTTCAAAATATTATTGGTTTCGTATAACGCTCATTTTTATTCAGGAGCGTCTCTAGCAACTTCCTGCGAAACGAAGTTTCGATCGATCAATCATTTGTAAATTAAGTAGCAGGATAATTTTATTTTGAAAATTATGTAATTTTGTATAGATTGGCTTTGCATAGAACATCTTTATTTGAAATAGGTATTGTTGATTTATACGTGTAATATAATAAAGTTTCGGATAGACCCATGCTGCGTTTGCTTTATTTATGGCAAAAATATAAACTCGATGGCAATGATTCTACCTGATAAAAAAATTTAAAAGTGTATTTTTATAATAGGAATATTTTCCTAGAATTTCATTATTCCAGCGCATTTTGTTTTTAATCTAAAAAATAAAAACTCTATTTTTTTGCCCTTTTTGTATTGCGATATCTCTCTAATGGTTGTCTTTTAACCCAATGTTTAGAGAACAAACTACCCTTTATTTGGAGCAAGAAATCACCTTCTAGTTTTTTTTATATCGCGTACCTAAATGCAGAAAAAAATGAATTTTTACAATAAGAGTTTTTGCGAAAAGTTTGCGCGTAACCGTATTTGTTTTGATAATAAGGGGTAAAACGTTTTTAGTTTTCTCCACCGGTTCTTTAAAACTTATGCTTTGTAAAGTTTTATTTTCAGTATTTAGCCACTTACAAATTAAAAATCCACACAAAGTACTCTTTGTTTCCAGTATTCTGAATTTAACGTTTCTTGATACGCATCGCCACGGGCAGAAAAGAACGTACTAGATTATTATTATTATTTGCTATATTAAAGCGACCGATAGGTTTGGAATTTATACTTTCTTTGTGTAATTTCTGCCTAGTTGTGTTAAACATATTGAAATTCTATTGATAGTATTACACTGGCATAACGTATATATCGGTTTTTAAACAGAATTCACGTTGATTGTTTCTAATGTTATTTACATTAAAAACTTTTGTCTAACAATTTGTTTTTTCTTTTATTTTTATTTCTACAGTGTTTTTGAAGTCCTAAATGGTAAGAGTTAAAAAAGAAAATACTGAGGTTATTACTAACGTGGCCATTTATAAAAATCGAAAACACAACAAAAAGAAATGACCATTTTATTTAAACACTAAGATTGCATAATTGAAGCCTCGTCACGGCACCTAAATGCGAAAGTTGTTATTACTTAATGTAGGTTAAGTTAATATGTTAAAACATCTTTGTCTGCTTGATGTATGTGTGTGTTATCGTAAGAACACCTCCATTTTTCAGTTTACTAACAATAATTGCGCTTATTTAGGTCCTTTTTACGCATCAGTAATAAAGACTATATTAATAACATGTACGTTAGGTTAATAGAAACATTTATCGTATGAATCATGTAATTAATATAAATCTCGTTTGCATAAAAAAGAATATATTGTTGTTTTGATTTGTAATAAGAACGGTATTGGGAAATATATTATATATTTAAATTAAATACGCCGAATAATATTAACAAAGAACACAATTATTACTTAACCATAAAAAGCAACAGGTTAAAGTCATACATAAGTTCAAGATTATAATTATGATTAAAATATTATCTGAACCAAAATAATCAAGCATAAGAGAATGTACTATGGGTTTAATGGAATAAATATAGCTGCAAGACCAAAAGAAACTCAACCAGGCCCAATAGAAACAACCTCATCCTAAGTAGCTTGGTGAGGCCTTTAGTTTGGAATATACACTCCTGGACAAAAAACGACAAACAAAATTTTTTGATTGATTTTAGTTATTGTCTTTTAGTCAAATTAAAGTTATTTCCATCAAGATTATTATTAAATATGGACATTGCAAAAAGTTTTATATAATTAGTTGTTATACAGCAAGGTTAGTTTATATTTATAAGGTTGCGACATATCCTCAACTTTTAGGCGGTTCGAGGTCGGGGACGCAAGGAAGAGCACTCCACGGAGAAAAGTTGGCAAGACTGGGTAAAATCAAAGCTAATGATCAATCCAGTGACGTCTAGAATTTTCGCATTTCATTTTGCATTGTTTTGGTAGTAATATTTGTTGAAAGATGTAATTCCAAAATTTACTCTCACTATTTTTTTAATTGGTGTATTGGATTTTAAAGCCCCATCTTTTTTTTAACAAAAAAGTTTTCTAAAAATACTACTTTACCAAATTGAAGAAGAGGGACCTCTAATTATTAATATTAGGGGCTCAAATTTTCACGATATTTTATTTTTGTCACCCTAAACAATATTTTCAATATATTTTTAAAATAAAAAAAAATAATAATAAAATTCGATTTTTTGGCCCAGTCTGCTGTTTATAGTATTCCATATTTGGGGTACTTATTCCGTAATGAGCTACCTTCATCATTTTTTAGTTTTTTTAAATATTAATTAAAATTAATCAATGTAACTTAACATTTTTACAAAATAAAGGACAAATATATGATTGTTAATAATAACGTAGAAAAGTTTTTTATTTATAGTTTTTATGTTAATTATGTAAAAAAACAAAATGGTATTCCATATTTGGTAACTTTGCTCTGTTAGTAGCTCTATTGTAAAAGGAACTACAAATAATTTTTAAATAAGACGATAAAATTTTGTGTATTTTGACGATAAAAAGTAAATAAAAGGTCAAGGAAAAATGGTCCAAAATGGTGGCAGAAAATTCCCGCCAAAACATTATTTTTTTGTGGATATTGAGTCCTTGGCTAAACAAATCGAATTCGGTATTCGTTACTCCAATACGGGCAATTTTGAATGTTGGGTTCATTGTTCAACGTAAAAGTGCATTCGTCAGTAAAGCAAATATTTTGTAAAAAACCTCTGTCAGTGTTTGTTCTCTCCATCATTTATTTCAAAGCAAAATTCATGTCGTCGTATTTCGTCTCCGTCTCTTAATTCTTGGGGTCTTTCGTACTTGTAAGCGTGGTATTTACATCTTTTTAAAATTCGAGATTTTGTTTGTTAAGTTGGTTTTGAAGTTTCCAAAACAGTAATCAGATTTTTTTATTTCTTAGGAGATTTAGGGTACGACAAAAAGTATAATTTAAAAAAAAATACCCTGTATATATATTATAGGTCTTTTTAAGACCTTTAAAAATACTACATTTGTCATAGTTATCTTTATTAGTTTTGAAAATATGACCATCCAAGTCTTAAGTTTCGCTATTATGTTCGCAATATTCGAGTATTACAAGCATCATAATTAAATTGCATTGTTTTTTTTTAATTGTATATCTTTTTATAGTAGAGATACTGATATAAATAAGAAAATGAAATGTTAAAAAAGATGAAGTTTTAAAATCCAATACACTGGTAAAAAATTGTGACCTTAAATTATTCCACAGGGTGTTCGCAAAATTTTGGTAAAAATACTTTATTTGGCTCTTCCCTGTATAACACCTAATCCTGTAAAACTTTTTGCAATCTCCATATTAAACAATTATCTTGATGAAAGGAGCTACAACTGGGCCAAAAGATAATTGAAAACCAAAAAGTTATTTAAAATTGAATTTAAACAACACTTTGTTAGTTCGTTTTTTTGTCCATGAGTGTTTTTACCTCTGGTTAAACTCCAAAACCGCCGTTGAAATAATAGAAACTTTTTTAATTCCTTTTCTTCCCTTCCGCCCAGTAAAAAGTAAGTTAATCACGTATTTATATTTTTTTGTGAATTCAAACAAATTTTATCGACCAGTCCCATATTTTGCAAACATAATTTTTTTCAAAAGACTGTAGCAAGTTAACATAAATAAATGAAAGATTCGCTTTAAAAATTTATATTTTCTTTACGAAAGCTTCTCTTAAATTCTTGAGGCCAACATCCTAGGACAGCTACTGATCATTCCAATTAAGACTGAAATACTTTACAGAAACAGATATTTTGTTACGGTTAAAATATCCTTCTAACCTTTAAATGCTTATAGGCCAATTAAAAAAATACAAACGCAACCCATATAAACCAAACAAAGCAAAAAAATCTAGGTTAAAACCAAAACCGAAGGATGAAGGATGAGTTTGATAGTGAAAGCCAGATAAGGCGGCGAATATTGCACACTGTTGCTTCAAACCTCTGGACATGGTTCGCTACCCTACTAACAATGCCAATGGTATTCCTTATTATTCTTCTTTTAGTTTTGTACACCTCTTCCTTTTAGTTATTAATTACCCTTTCTGCTAAGAAAACCGCGAAACTCTCGACGAGCTGTCAATCTTGTTACAGTTTTATACTAGTTAATTATACGATTTAAGTGCTTGTGGGTGAATATTTGTGGTTGTTTATTTATATGGTTCAATGGTTCCGGATTTTTTGGAATAAGAATGGCTATAATTCTTCGAGGTTTGTCTATGATAGTAAATTTTATTTTCTTTTAAATAAAAAAAACAACAGTAGCTCCGAAATAAAGCATTTAGATATGCACGATTATTTAAAAAAATATCATAAAAAAATTTAACGACCCACTGTGGCTGTCCAGTATTTCCGTTTGCTCTTTTTAGTCAACAAAGCAGCTAAAATTAAAAAATAATAGAGAATTATTGCAAGTTGCCTTATTAGGCAGGGTATTATTTATAACGGCCTTATTTAAATAGTGCCTGTACCCAAAATTTAGAGTTATTGCAAATCATGTTCATCAGTACCTTTAACCTAAAACAGAAACCTAAAGGAAACAATTTTAGTAGTTTTTCTTTATTGTTTTGTGTTGTAGGGTTTTGTTTTACACAATTACAAAAATACATTTAATAAAAGCAAGGTTTTAAGTATTTTTCGGATACACGAACAGTCCCGAAGTTAAAATAAGACCAAAATAAGGCACGACCTAAAACCGACATAAATAAAGCCAGGCACAATCCTTATTAAGGCAATCCTTATCCCATCATGCATTTGCGCAAACTCAGATGTAAAATAAGGGCGGTATTATTAGTGCTTGGCCTTATTTTATTGTACAATATTTCTCTAATCTCAGAACTATCACGCACTATTGTAAAACTTGTAACAGTGCAGTTTGCGAATTTAATTACAACAGCTTTCCTAACGTATTTTTTTATTTGATTTGGTACAACTAGCGCCGTCTAGTGCGCAGTGACTTATTATCGCAAACTGAGCTAAAAGGTTCCAGTGGCCTAGAACCTGTTGTGAACCCGACAGACGTTTCATTAGAGGGCGCTGTACCCTGGTTTTGTTGTTCTTCGAGCATATACTTACTGGAGGTTTCGCTAGCTGTTAGTGTCAACTTTTACAAATGAGATTTTTGTGACCGGTTAATATTTTTGTGGTATATGAACCTTTCTCGAGTCCATGGTTTTGAGGGTAGCAGCGACATTTCACATATCTTTTTAAATCTTTGGCCTGTGGTAACCGTCAGATTTCGAGTACGTCTCAGAGTCAACTCACCGAAATCGCCTAAGTAATTCTGCCAAGTGTCAAATTTTTGGTCGGACATTGACAGACTTAAAAATGTCACTTTCTGCCTAACCGGTGCGACGAATAAGAAGGCAATTTTGTGATTTTATAATAATTTCTAATTATCTCTGTTAAAAATCACGAATCCTTGTCCATCTTTAGCTTAAAAGGTATGTGGTTTTCTATACATATATTTTATGTTAGTATTTTTGCATAATTCACCTTTTTCTTGGAATGTCGAAACTTAACCTCAAAAACACGTTGTCTCTGAATTAATTTTAATAATTTGATCTTGTTTTAGATAAGCCCGGTTTCAACGTTTCATCTTTGATTCTTCTTCTATACCTCGTTTCAATCATCAGTTTTTCGTTCTCCTATTTTTCTATCTGATCCCCACGCTTAAGGGAAGCCAGATTTGAGTTGTCTGCTTGAAGTGAGACAAGTCATAACCTACCACACGAGTTGACTCCTCATGATCTATGACCAGCAAATGCCACTTGTCTGAATCCCAAGTGTAGGCCCCAGCCCACAACCAGTGCGAGAATCCCACACCAACACCCAGTGGACTTTTTTATAGAGGATTTCAGATAAGTTAATCACACATAAAACCTTTAAAAGTACACCGTTTTTTATCAATTGTCTAAAACAACATATTACATCTTGAACAAAATAGTACACTACATTGATTTAGATACTTAAGATTTTGATTTAATTTGGCTATATTTGTAAAGCGGTGTAATAACATTTGCAAACGTTAAGCGCTAGACTTTATATGTTTTTTTGCTGATTAACACCCACCTTTTTTTAACCAACATTAAATTGTTCTTAAATAAAGAACAACTCATATTTGATACGTTGTCCTTTTTATTTTGTGTTGGAATCTGTTTGTTTCGTTTTAGTTTAGCTAGAGGAACTAACCTTCCGTAGTTTACCATCATCATTGTATAAGTTTAGCTGGCGCCCTATATAAGTACCTTTTTTGTGGTAAACTATAATAGAAGGGCTTTCAAATTATTATTTATCTTAATTATTTCTGAATACTGATACAAGGGTTAAAGGAGTGTTTAAGTTATTCAATCCACGACCCACGTGCCCCGACTGACATTGAGCTAGTTTGAAGGTATTTTGCCTTAAAACAAAGGTTAATTTAACATCTTAAATTAGGCAATCTAATAATGTACTTTAGCCCAATTAAGATACATTATAAACTTATTTACCATTGGTTTAAACTAAAAACACGGCTAAAAATAATACACTAACTGTTTTATAGGCATACCCATTGTCAATATTTGACAAATAATTGTCAATTGTAAAATGGTTTTCAAATATGTATTTTTTTAAATAACTGCTTTATTTGGCAGCTTTTAGAGAGAGCGCGCACCACAAAATTTTGAAGAGAAAAAAATTAAAAAAAAACTATATAAATAAAAGCCCCGCCATAAATCCGAAAACACCAAAAGGTATAACAAAGACTGTTATTTGACGTGTCCTAAGAGCATATACCTACTGGAGGTAGCACAGCCGCATGCAATGCCAACAGTATTTTTTTATGAGAGAAAGGAGAAATGCACCCTTCTTTCTCTATATACACAGCGACGCCATGATCCAAAATGTGCTTTTAAAAACTAAATTAAATTCGCAATTTTTTTACCACGCTATTATTTTTTGCAAAAGCAGGGTGTTCTGAAATTAAGCGTCAGGATTTCTGTGGGCGATTCTAAAATTCGAAATTTTTTTTTCTGGAAAAATGGCACATACCTATTTCTGAACATTATAGACTTTTTTTAACTGTCCTAAAAAACAGCATTTGTTAAAGGTCATAGAAAAATAAATAATAAACATTTTAATTTTAAAACCCAGTATATGCACTAGGTATTGTTTTAAAATATCGGACTCTTAATAATACTGTACAGAGTGCCAAGTAATTTCTATTTAGCGGCGCGGCGTTAACAATCCTTCTAACGACACCCATTTATAAGATTGTCACTAACAGGCTGACATTTGTTTCAATTATCTCATAATTAAGTTAAACAAGTAAATAACACCCCATATTCAATTGACAACGGCCTTTAACTAAGACAGCTCACAGATAATATATTTATGGCGTTGAAAATAAAACTGTGTGTTTTGAAATGATAAGAGTTCGTATCTGAGTTAGTAAATTGATGTTTTGTATACAGCATATCTCTCTAATTTTAACTGAAAAAACATTGATTGGCAATTAAACTAAAATATGTTTATTAGTTGGGAAGCCTACGATGCTAAATGGGGATTTAATCGAGCGTCATAGAGACCTATTGGGTTGCAAAGCTTAGATGATAAGAAAAAAAATGTTATATAATGTATACCTTTTTGCCGATGGGGAAAGCGGCTATAGATTTTTAAATATGTCAAAAATATACTGTTATTATTTCGCTTTGGGTAAATCGTTCAGATCGTATCGGATTATATATGTTTCGTTATCATTGAATTATTTTTTCAAAATTCGAATTAAAAAAATAGCCACGTTCGAGAATCATTTTTTTACAACTTTGTAGCCCACCGTTTTCTTAACGTCACTCTTAAATTGTAAGAATAATGGAACATACACTGTTTAACATGTAATTAACTCACCCTATCGTAATCTGACGCGCTCAAAAATCTCTGATGGATATATTTTTGTTTTTTATGATCGGCCCTGTATTCGGGGCTCATATTTTGTGAAAATACTTAACCGGGTACAAGGTATCCTCCGGTATATGAACTCGCTGTCGTAAATCCCGAAATCGCCTCTTGGGCTCCTCTACCATATTATGTGTTATATGTTTAGTTTGTTTAATATACAGGGTGTTAATTAATATGCACATGAAATGTAAAAAAGTTTCTTTAAGTATTTTAAGGCAGAAAGTTAATATAAACATGACTGTTGTTTAAACTAATAAGGGACTTATTTAGCCTCAACATATGTGTGAGTGGCCCCCATGCCCCCGCCATGCCCCCCTATGACCACCCCTGTTTCTGCTCTAGCTTAACTAAATTAAATATCTATTTTGTCCAATGCTTCTTTCCATAGATAAACGGCTGTTCAGTAAGTCGGAATTATACAGAGTGCAGCGATTTTTTAAATTTATTGGGTGCATTTTTCACTGGTGACAAATTCGACATTTCTCTTTGACCGCTTAATTCCTTTATTATTTTTGTACAAAAATGTATGCCTTATTTGAATCGATGTCTTAGGACGTTTTTTTAAATCGCATTTTAAGTCCAGATTACCAGCATTTTGTAAGTAACATAAAATTCCATTTTTTGATAAAATTTTTAAAATATGGTTAAATTTTTAAAAAACAGTGTTTTTAACTGTGTTAAGTTAAATTTAAAGGGCTCTTAAATACCGTTTATAATAGTTTTATCACATATTATTAAAAATTTTATCAAAAAATGGAATTTTACATTACATACAAAATGCTGATATATCTGAATTTAAAATGCGATTTTAGGAAAAACGGTTCAAGATATCAATTTAAATAAGGTATACCTTTTGTGTACAAAAATGATGAATTAATTAAACGGTCAAATCAAAATATCGAATTTGTCACCAGTGTTAAAAATGCATACATTAAAAAAATCGTCGGACCCTGAATAATTCCGACTTACTAAACAACCGTTTACCTATGGAAAGAAGCATTGCTATAAGTTTATTTAGTAGCTTAAATACCATTAGTATTGTCGTAACAGTTTAAAAATTAAAATTAAAATATTTTTTTATATACCGACATTGAAGGAATTTTCCTAACAAAGTGCGATAGAACTTTTTTTTCATATAAAGTAATAACATTATTTTAGATCACTCTATCACCCCTATCATTTTTGACCTCACCTTTCCGGACACCCTGTATATTTTAGAAAATGTTTCATACTTCCATAAAAGTACTAAATTTTTAAATTAACAATTTTATTACCCATTTAAGAAGTTTTCTTTTAAAATCGAGGAAAAAAGAATGTAACCAAAACTCTGGGACAAATATTTGCTTAGGCTTGGCCCGATTCTTGTACTCTCTGACGTTCTATTTGCTTTTTTCGTGCTTCATGCTAAAGTGCCTAAAGCGTATATACGTAATAAAATTTTCTTCTTTTTTTAATATACGTGTTGTTTGTGTTTGGTCCTTACTGTAAATTTGGTATAACCACTACTTTTCAAATAATTGGTTTGACATTAAATGTAGGTAAAAATATCTAAATTAGCAAGGCAAAATTAAAATCAGTTTAACGTATTCAGCACATAAATACAATTTACCTGTACCTGTTAAATCAATTTTGCTATTTTTAGGTCTCTTATAATTGACAAATATACAGTAAGGATATTAAAAGTCCTCTCCCCCCTTTATCTTTTGAGTGGGACAAGATATCCAGGTCGAGTAAATTTTGGGTAAAAGGGTGTCACTTAAACTACTTTTAAGCATAAAAATAATTTCTGACACATGACCTAGTACCAAGGGGACACTAGCAACTTTTTTTCAAATGAAAAGGGGGTCATGTAGCAACTTTAACGGTCCCTTGATTCTCTACTCAACGATACTTCGTTTTTGAAAATCAGTCAGCCGTTCCAGACTTAGAACCTGTTTGAAATTTGACTTAAATTGGAGCTAAACTACAAACACTTGTAACTTTTAAACGAATGGACCCATTTTAAAAAATAAAACAGCAATGAATAGAGAATCAAAAGTCCTTCAAAACAAGATGCTACCTTCTTTACATGTAAAAAAGTTGCGTGTCCCCCTTGACACTAGACCACGTGACCGGAATCATTTTTATGCCATAAAGTAGTTTAAGTGACACCGTTTTACCCAAATTTTACACGATCTTGATATCTTGTCCCATTTAAAAGGTTGAGGGGAGATTGATTTCCGTACTGTATAATTTGTTTTAAATCCTGTGGTAATCCGCGAATGATGAAAGCTTAGAACTAATGCAGTTTATGCATTTCCTGATGAGCTTTATTATGAAAAAATAAACCGTTAAATTTCAAATTACAATCAAGTTTTTCAAGTTTTGCCACACAATATCTTTTAAAGATATCTTTCTCATAACGTCATAAAATGTGCAATATGCCTCATATGGCATTATTTTTTCGATTAAGGTGATTCGTCTCTTGACCCACCCATTTCCGCTCCCGGCTTTAGTGGTGTCTATACAAACACACCTATAATGTCTTGAAACTTACCACGTGCGCCATTTTACTTAGGGGTAACCAGAGAAGATTTTTGAACATTTCGAAGACCTTCGATTAACATTTTTAAGCCTACTATCGTGACTTTTAAATATTTTTTATTTTTGAAAAAATCAGCGTAAAATCACCTAAATAAGCAGTAACAAGTTTGTTTTTATTTACTAAAATGGCGTGTTTTTCTTTTAATATTTATTATAATTAAGTTGTAACTAAAACTAAGATTGAAAAATGCTTCTTTCAACACATTACATACACACACCAAAAGTATCTCGTTTTTTCAAGGGGGGAAAGACCTGTAAATGCTTAAATTTTCTTTGATTTTCATGATTGTTTTTTAACTTAAGAGTCATTATATATTTTAAAAAATGGTATGTAGTTTACTTAAATATTAAAATAAAGATAGGTATATTTTTTTCATTCAAATTATTCAAAATTGCGGCTGTACGCTTAATTTTTCTAGGACGATCGGAGAGAGACTTCTTAATCAGCGGGCACTCTAGCATCGATTTTAATAATTTTAAAATTAAAACTATTTTTTTTGTTTATTTATATCATAATTTGTCGGTGAACCTAAAAAAAGTAAATATACTTAAATCAGAGGAATACAATGCTTGAAAAAAATAAAATGACTTTTCGATTCAATTTTTCCATCGTTTTTGCTTTAAAAAAATATGTTTAAATTTTTTCTTTTGATTTTTTAGGTTTAAATAGAAATTAATGTTGTTAAAAATATGTTTGCAAAATTTCAGAAAGATCGGTCAATAACTTTTTATGTTATCGTGCCCGCCGCCAATTTCAAAATAAAGTTTTGAGAAAAACGCGTTTGAAGTTTGAATAGGGTTATAAAAATTCATTGAATATATTAAATTACCGACTCTGTAGTATAGGAAATACTGAAAATTTTGTCTTAAGATTTTAGTGACATGTTCTTAAAAAACTATACTAACATATTAAGAAAAAAAACATTTTTTGACATTCTACAGCTATCTCCCCTAATATGTCCACAGTCTCATATCATATCTCATCAAACTACAGCCGGTATTCATTTAAAATTATTTTGTAAAGTATCTACACAACTTCTTCAGAAGTTGACGGTTTTGGTCTGCCGAAGATGGGGCAGCATTGGGCGCCCATCATATCTCGATGCTGGATCATGTGAACTCAAAAAAATAAGTTTGTTTGTTAGATACTCGTTTTCCCCAGGTAGCTCTGGAAAGGTTTTCTGTAATTTCAAAAATCGTTAAAGCAATTAGAAATATTGCTAAATTAAAAAACCTCCAGCGTTACCTAGTAAATTATGTAAAGAAATAAAGCTAAAAAATGTAAAAGGAGCGGTGCAGTTGTTTTGGAGTTATAAGTAATGGGCAATGATTTTAAAAACGATGAGTAAAAACGATTTTTAAGAAAAAAATTGTACAGTCATTGGAAATATTACCAAATAAAAAAATAAACTTTTCAGCGTTACTTTGTAAAATATGTAAAGAAATTGTGCGAATAATTCCATAAGGATCAGTGCAATATATTTAAAGTTATAATGGGCAATGACCTTAAAAACGACGATTTTTGAGAAAAAAATAGTTTTAGCAATTAGAAATATTGCCAAATTTAAAAAACTTTCCAGCGTACGTAAATTATGTAAAGAAATAGTGCTCAGAATTTTAAAAGGATCGGTGCAGTAGTTTTGAAGTTAGGATGGGCCAAGAATGACAACGTGAGTAAAAACGATTTTAAGAAAAAAATTGTTGTATTGGAAATAATATTGCCAAATAAAAATAAACTTTTCAGCGTTACTTTGTAAAATATGTAAAGAAATTGTGCGGAATAATTCCATAAGGATCAGTGCAATATATTTAAAGTTGTAATGGCAATGACCTTTAAAAACGACGATTTTTGAGAAAAATAGTTTTAGCAATTAGAAATATTGCCAAATTTAAAAACTTTCCAGCGTACGTAAATTATAAAGAAATAGTGCTCAGAATTTTCAAAGGCAACTTGATATTATTTTGTTTTTGTTAAAAGTAAAGACAATGAGTTTTGTGCCAAAACTTTTAGGACATACGTTAGTTCTGGACACTAAAAAGAAATAAAATGAAACCTTTACAAGAGTCATAGGTGAGACGTGGTTTTTTAAACCGTTGTATCTTCATTAATTTTGCTTTCATTCATCTCAAATTTTTACACAATATCCTTAAATGTTTTCTATTTAGAAAAATAATTTATAAAAATGCAAAAAAATAAACACCAACCCTCCCCCAACCACTCTTTAAACCGTAAACAATTTAGTTTTTTAAACTGATCAACGTGATGATGTCAAGTAAGGGCATAGTAGGCCTACAGGTTGTACATGCAAACATGAAAAATACCTTTAGTTTCAGCCCTCCCCATTACCCCATCTCGACACCGTGAAAGCACGGGAAGTAGTGCTCATATGTCAGGGGTTCTTTACGGGAACACGTGCGCAAGAATCTCAACCCACTTGTTTTTATTACCGCTAAACAGGGCACTTCATTCACGAATTCTACTTGGAGGGTTGCTAGAGTGAAGAAAGGACGCGCTGTTGTTTATAAAAGTTAAAAAGAGACCGCTAGATTGATGATGATGGAGTCCTGATGGGTCTCTCTAAGAAAAAAGGGCTGAAAGGTTGGTTAAAATAGAGATGTAATTTTAAATCTATAAATAGCCTTGTACCCTTTCGTTAAAAGGGTTATCTTTTAAAGTATTATTAATGGAAGGCACTGTTGTGCAATGTAGAAAATGCATGTCGTTGTTAAAGTGTCGTTTGTCTATAATTTTATAATGAAAATAATACATATCTTGATTTGAAAGATATGGACAAGTAATATAAAGGCGATGTACAACAAAGTGAATTCGCGTCACCAAATTCTATAGAGCCGACTATAGAAACTCGGTTAAAACAGATGGGTGCCGGGAGGGGGTACAAGGGGGTGCACTTGCACCCCGTGGGTTTTGGGTAGTGTCAGAAAATGTATAAAATTGTACATTTTGTGGTGTAAAAACGAAGTTTTCTTTGCTTTTTAAATTTTTATTTCTTCATTCTGCACCCCCTTGGCCTTACAATGCGCGCAAAGCGGTATAGGAATACAAGAGAAAATGCATGCAAAAGATGCATTTTTAAATTTTAGTAATACATTTTTAAAAATGATTAATGTACGGTTAAACGGTTACATTTTGCAGTTCAATATAAAATACCTTGGCTTTGCATCGGTCACTTAAAAAACGTGCTCAAAAATAGAGTCGTTCTTCAAAAATTATGCAAATAAAACAGTTTTCAATATAGGAAAAGAGCCCTCTAGCGGAACACAATTAGAGTAAAGTATTACTAAAATGGTGGAGCGCAGATTCCTTGCAAAAAACTCTCTTCGTAAATGTTCGTTAAATAAGCTGTTTCTATGTAATCGGACCTTTGAACATTGAAATATTTTTTCAATTTGTTTTTTTTAAGAATATGTTTCGGTAAAATTCTTCAGATTAACGATTTCCAAGATTATTGCCAATATACTCTTAGTCGCGATGATGAATTTCTTAATAATAATATATTAAGGGCTCCAACTATCACAATATATTTTTATTTTTCATTATTTATATTTTCACAGTATTTTAAAATATATATAAATATTTGTTTTTGGCCCAGTTGTGTTTATAATGTAAAATACTATTATAAAAGCAGAAGCTTTGAAAGCTTTTCTACGTTAAAAAGGTATATAATATAACTACAAAAAATATTAAAACTGGTGTACTGCATCAATATATTAATAATATTAACACAGCATTTATGCACACATCCTTTCAGGTGTGCTACTGTTTTATACAATCTTTACTTATAAATGAGTGCAGGCAGGTAAACAAATAATGTGCTAATACATTGCCAATATGTCGCCTTTTATTAATAAACTTGGTGGTGTTGAAACGTAAAGCAAAAACTCTTCCGCTGGTATAAAATCGCTTAGTGTGTTCTTTCTGGATATTGGCAAAACGTGTTCTTAAGGAAACAGTGGCGCGGAGAAAATATCCTGTATTTTCCTTAAAGCAATTTAATTTTTTAATTATTAAATTTCTTTTATTTTTAAAATTTTTATGAAATACGTTGTTTTTACCAAATAATCGACTGGGAGTTGATTTGAATTAGCTAGTTGCCAAACCTAAACTTCTGAAACCTCATTTCGGAATTACTGATTTGGTGTCTTTAATAGATATTTGACTTACTATTTAATTTGTTTTAATATTTCGATAATGTTTGTCAATGTTATTATTTTAAATAGTTAGGTGAGTTATGTTATTTTTCATTATTATTTCTAGTGTGTAATGAGTTTTTGTTAAAATTATTTTAGGTCTGATGATGCCGGCGACGGCGAAACATGTACACTGATAAGTTTTTTTGTAAAATTTCACATTGGTTCATTGGTAATATAAAGCCACAGTCATATGTGTGAAATTTCTTAATGGAAAGTAATATAATTGCATTAATGTAAATGTATTTTTACACAGTAAAATGTAATTTTGACTTATTATACATCTTTTGTGTAAAAATACCATCACATAAAATTAAGTTGTAAATTTACATACTTTTTTCAGTGTAACCATTTAATTATAATTGACACTTTGAGACTTTGACTTTGTTTTCTAAAATTTTAATTATATTTGAATACTTATTTTAAGAAATAAAACTTTGAATATAAAATAAGTGACAAGTAATATTTGAGAATTATTAAGCATTTAGAAAAAACACCATATTCCCCATGAGAAATCCATATTGGCGCCACTTTTATTTGTTTTACATACCTTTGAGTTTCTTCGGAAATTCCAGATCATGTTTCTTGACATATTCAAAGCCACGTACAGACGTGTATAATGCAACATGCAACGTAACATGCAATTCAACAAAAGGTCTTAATGTCGTAGCTGCAACCTCTTCTGCACATAAGCTTATCCGCATTTTAAACAAACTTGTAGACCAACAAGGTTGTAGTGCAATTTTATTTTAACATATTACTTGGTAGAAAAAACCGTCAACCCCAAAGATGTCGTCACTGGTAAAAAACTCAGCTATTTATTTAAAAAGAAACAATTTTTCAAATTTGATTTCTCCTTATAATACATATTCTCCTTATAACATTGAATCAATTAAAGTATTTTTTCTTCCGTCCCCATTTTTACTTTTGTTTTCCATTAATTTGTGTTCGCGCAAAAAACCACCTGTATGGATTGCGACGAACGTTCCAGCGCGGAACCGTCCAAACGTGCGAATTGTTGCTGTTGCACGTTTCATCGCAGGTTGCATTACACCCGTCTGTACGCGGCTTAGGATAGAAAAGAACGGAAGAAACTCGGGTCGCGTGCTCGCTATGCAAGTCTCTAACCTCTAGCCTCTAAGCAAATCAATTTCAATATTGCGTACATTTCAAGATTTTAACCTAAAGCGCTTCCAAACAAACTTCCTTTTTACATTGTCATCAAGAATATTTTTTGCAATTGTCTCAACTCTTTAGATTCTTTACCCTATATATTATTGCATTTTTAAATTTTAACCAAACCTGTATCTCCTACCGTTCCCGAGATCCTAATAGTGTCCCTAGAATTTGTAACAGCGTATGGCCCAATTGCGAGAAATGCAGTTATAAAAATAAATAAAATGTATTTTCTAAGTGAATGTATTTGTTAAATATAATACTTTTTTTGTTGCAATTATTGTCTGTCCTACGTCAATGAACGGCTGTGCGTACCAACGACACAGGATGCGATTTGTTAATGGCTTTCGCTACTACTAGGTTTATTTATGCCCGGTAATTATTATTAAAAGGTGATCGTCCAGATCTCCATGTAAAGGAAATGCTTCATTTTCAGGTCGGAATAGAATTCTTATCGACAACGGGCCGAATAAGGTAACGTTTTTAATATTTCCTGCTTTTTGCAGAGGTACAGATTCCTGTTTACAGATACCAGTCGGATGTTAAAGGAAGGAAACAACATACCGATTAAAAAGAAGCAGCTACTGGTTGATATCGGTTAGTTTCTGATGTTATCTAAAATTCTTTTACTTATCTTTTGTGTTTTACTGATTTGAAATTTGATGATGATTTTCGTAAATATCTAATAATCTTGTATTGTCAAAAACATTTTGTGCAGAGGGTAATTAATTTAACTTTACTCTTATTTATGGGTTTTCGGAACTGGTGTTTATTATTAATAATATTATAAATCTAATGAATAATCACTGTTATGATATATTTAAGTTATAAACTCCTATTGCCAATACGGTTAGTTGTTAATTATTAAACATTTTAAAAATGGCGATCAAA
This sequence comes from Listronotus bonariensis, assembly GCA_014170235.1. Lineage (NCBI taxonomy): Eukaryota > Metazoa > Arthropoda > Insecta > Coleoptera > Curculionidae > Listronotus > Listronotus bonariensis. The sequence goes on from JACEGR010000258.1 coordinate 139,952, forward strand.
AATAAAACAATAAATGTCTGGGATGCCAAAACTCAAAAAGTCCACAGTTTCTCAAACTCCAGCGTTTATTACTAGTTTTAATAAAAATCGGTAAAAGTGAAATGAAATCTGTTTTTATGCTTTATTTATTTTCTGGGATATTACGTTTAAACAAAATATTTTTTGGCTTTTCTCCAGAATAAAATAATAAAGTTTATTAAACACTATAAGAAAATTTAAACTTTTATATACTATGAAGAACTATATTGTCCTAATAAAATAAAAAAGTCTACTATCTACTATCCTGAATAGTTCTTCATAGTACATAAAAGTTTAAATTTTCTTAAAATGTTTAATAAACTTTTTATTTTATTCTAGAGAAAAGTTGAAATCTGTTTTGTTACAAAAACTAAACACAAACTTTAAATAAATAAATTTTCAAAGCAAATGAGACATTTTAAAAAACAAACGAATAAATAAAGTGTTACGTTAAGAAAATGTTAATTTTATCTCGTTTTTTTACTAAATACTTACAATTTACGGCAAGTATACAAGGTAATTCAGAACTATGAGATCAAACTTCTAGGGGTTATTTAAGGCCACAGTAGAAAACATTTGAGTATAGAAACCCATGTCCGGAAAAGTGTCACTACGGCACTACGATCCTAAGACGCGTTTAAATTTAAAAAAACGACAAATTGCCTAAATCAAATTTAATGTATTTAATTTTTGACTTCTTTACATTATTTCATTACAACAAAATAATTAAGTAAAAAAAAACTAACAATTAAAATTATGAAATTAAAAAAAAATATTAATGAAATTAAAAATAAAATAATGAAACTTTTAAACATTTACATTGACATTTTGAACCATTTTTGTGATAATAATAATAATATGTGCAAAAAGGCAAAATTTTAATGCATTGAATCCTATTTAGGCAATTATTCTATCTAAATTTTAACGCGCCTTGGGGCTGTAGACCCGTAGTGACACTTTTCCGTTTATGTGTCCCTATATTCAAATGTTTTCCACTGTTGCCCTGAAGTTTGATTCCATAGTTCTGAAACACCCTGTAAAAATAATAATTTAATGCATTTTTCTCAGATTTGTCAATCTTAGATCTTTTGTTGCTGTGATAGTCCCGGTTTGGAGTGTAAAAAATAATTTTTTGTTGCATAATCCTGTATATTCCAACAAATGTAAAAAATTTAAAAATATAATCTTCTTTTGTAACAATTTATACCACTTTAATATTTTATATCCAATTTAATATTTTTGTTATTGTTTATACTTAAAAACGATGTGTGGGAATGTTTTATTTAAATAGTTAATGACTGTAAACTGCATGAACTTGACAATTAATTATCTGTTCTGTACCATGGAAATTACTGGACATTTCTATAGAAAATAATACAGAAAACCCGATTTCCGGTTTAAAACAGGAAACATGCCCGATAACATCTCGCATGCCTGAATAAAAAAACAAATAAATAATTGACTAAATAAAGGGGGCAACACGGATTTAATTGTCTGTAGTGAAATTATTGTTACTTGCTTTTTAAGTTTTGCCAAAAAAGTGTTTACATGTAATCCAGACAATAAAGAAGTCTAAATTACCAACTTTTGATCAATTGATTGCGAATGTCTTTCGTTTTGTAAGTTTATTTATGGATGTACCAAAAAAACTGGGACAATAAAATCAAGTAACGAAGTGTCTCCTGGTCTATAAGAAATTACATTCCATATATTAGGACATATTTTTTGACGTAGCTGACACAAAATTACATTGTTTTATCAAATTCACAAGGTTAAAAAATTAAGTTTAACCTTTATTTTATCTCGATAACGGTAGCAGACTTGCTACCGAAAAGTCGATTTTTAGTTATTTAGTAACTTATTTAAAAAATTTGTTGGATTTTTGGTTTTTTAATCTGACTTGGCGTGTTCCCAAATAAATAACATTTATTGCTGTTTCTCTTTTTCACAAAATGTTCGAAAGTAAATTTAAGATTAGGCAAATCAAATATATTATTTCTTATTTTAATACCAAGAAATTCAGGGGACTGGTTAGGATCCTAGCAACTATCTACACACAACTGGTTCAAAATATACATGGTAGATGGTAGACAGTATGGATTTCGTCATTAAATATTAATTGTGATATTCTCTTGGATACTACACAACTAAAGCAAACCACTTTAGTGGTTTGGCCAATTTTAAAACATTGCTCTTGATATGCCTAAGGCTTCTGACCAAGTACGGCATACTGAGTTTCTAAAAAAATCATTCTGTGGTTCTCCAGCTAAACTTTTTCCAGTTTTCTTTCTAATTTAAATAAATAGGTTACTTTAGTGTAGAGAATCAGTTACTAGTATACCCATTTATTCTATTTCTAATTTTTAATAAAGATGTCTATTCTTTCTAAATAACCCAATTTATGATTCTTTTTTTTACAATACCAGCCCATATTCTAATGTCCAGTTTTCAAGCCTGCCTCTAAGTCTGATATGAAAAGTAGTACATGGTAATGCAGATATCTTTTGCCAAACTTTTAATTAATATTAAATAAAAACATCAAAACATCCTGTTTAACATAATATTATGTTACTTGTCCATACCAATACTCATCCTTTACTTATGACCGACCAAATCCTGCAAAGTAAGGAATCATTTAACCTTGTGGGCCTTTCCCAGTACCTATTTAAAAAGTGAGATTTTTAAAAACATTAAAAATTTTGGATCTATATCGGTATTTTCCATTGCTTAGTATCTTTATTTAGGCTTATAGAGATATGGATATAATATAAGCACTAGCTAGCACTATCCGAATGACAAAACATATTATTAAAACAATAAGAAAGTTAACTTCCCGGCATATTTCTTTATAATATGTGTACTGACATTTCATTTTTCTTGTAAAGATATCCTTTATTACGGAATATACATATGTAGATTACCAATAAATTATCTAACATTAATTATTAATAATTCTAATTTGAATTGGTAAATTAAGGAAGTCACAGATTTATTTAGATCTATTTTTAGCTGTGAATAAAATTAAACATTATCCCGTTTCTAATATTTATACACATACTACTTCATTTTACAGGTTTTCCACCAAAAAATCGAGATTAATTTAAATTAAAGCGTGTTATGTATATCATGATTATCTTTTACGCACTCGAGATTATTGGGAGGAAATTGGCCTGTCGTTTCCTTTATGACCAATTAGCATTAATGTGATTTTCGTTTCATTGATTTCTTGAATGAAGTAAATTATGAATGAATTTCTATTATCAAGATGTCGTGTCCTATGTGGGGATGAACGCTATTATTATAATAGGTGTGTTACCTATACGTAAGTTGTGGTAGCGTAACTATTAGTGAATTTTAGTTATCAACTGGATTTATAGAAAATGTCTTCTAGAATTTAAACAACAAACAACCATCACTTATTAAAGACAATTACGCTTCTTTCTTAACTCTTTTCTTAATTTTGTTTACAAAACCGTTTACCTGCTTCATAACCCTACTTTTACTAGAAAGCTTCTCCATCTCCTTTTCTTCGTCTCTCGTCAGAGCATCATCGGTTAAGCGGCTGAATACTTCTAAATTTTTACCTAACAGGAGATATATAATCCGTTTTAACCAACGACAAAAAAGTAAAAGTTCCGTTAGAATTACATTGACGTTATTTTAAATAAACTTAATGAATGAAATAATGCCTCGAGATTTACCGGCTAAATCAACGGAAATGTCGTATACTGTCAATAAAGAAAAAATAACACTACAAATTTCGGATATTTGTGATGGCGTGTAAACTTTTTACATGTTGCAAAATGTATGATTAACATCCTGTTGTTAACATTTTACTGCTAATATATCAAGATTAATTTTTCTCTTGGTTTAATAAATGTATGTTAGTGTAATAATTTTGGCAATAACTAAATTTTTGCACAATGTTTTGTTACAAGTTTTATTTAGTAATTTTTGGTGAATCCTTACAATAATTATTGTATTATCACTATTACCAACAAAATGTTTTTACTTTATTCGCAAGAGAGTAATGTAACCGCAGAAAATGCATCCTGAAATTTTTACGTTTTTGAGCTTGCTTAATATTAAAAAGCAAATAAAACAAAGAATTTTGTATTTTGTTATAAGTACATCATTTTAATAAATACTGGGTGTCAACGAATTTATTAGACAAGCCATAACTCCTAGAGTATTAGACATATTCAAATGAGATTTGATATAGGTGAATGGTATGAGCAGAGGAGAGTTTACGCATATTTTTCATTTTCCAGTCACTTCCGGTTTAACCGGAAATTACTCCAATTTTGAATTTTTTAATGGAACACCCTAAACATTTTGACATTTTCGGATTCCTAAGACAATTTTAAGACAGAATGTGACATTTTAAAAGTTTTTAGCCCTACTTGATTTTTTAGAGCTATTTTTAATATTGCATCTAGGTGGCCAAGATTTGGCACAAATAAATTTAGTGATCCTAGGTCGTGTTAGAAAAATACAATCGCAAAGTTTTAATGACTAATATGAAAGATAGGAATAAAACAATTTGGCAAATTGACATTTTTGTGTCTAACTATTTTTTTCAAATGGCGACCCTTTTGAGACAAGTTATTTTTCAATAAATAATTTTTTGAAATATCTAACGATACCAATTAATTTGCGATCGGGTTAAAAATAAAGTCATAAATAAGAGATCAGAACCACCCAGATGCAATACTACAAATGGCTTCCAAAGAATCAAGTAGACGTAAAATGTTTATCCATTTAGAACTGCCTTAGGAATTCAAAAATAATAAAATATACAAGGTGTTCCACAAAAAAATTAAAATTGGACCCATTTCTGGTTAAACCGGAAGGAACCAAAAGTGAGGAATATGCGAAACTCCCCTATTCTTATACCATTTAGCTATACCAAGTTTTATTTTGACATGTCTAATACTCTAAAAGGTATGGCTTGTCTACTAGATTCGTTGACACCCGGTATAAAACAGGCATTAGCAGCCGGAGCTGGAAGAAAGGTTATTATTCGTTTCATCGTAGAAACAACACCTTTTTTTTATTTAGTTGGAAATATCAAACATGCAAAATATCCTATTTATATGTCTACGACTGCATATCAGGTCCTAACAATCTTTTATACATAGTTTCCAAAAACCACAGGACCGTTATAAAAGCACCTTACTTTTAACACCTGCACATTTAGGACCACTCTTAAAAATATGCACATCACCACCTTGCTTTGTTTTTATGAAAAATTGTTGCAACTTATACCACCCCTGCCAGGTGATCGGAATACTAATGTGTCTTTTTCATCCCCTTATCAGATTAAGTCGATATAATAAGGTGGTAACAAATTATATCGTCACCGTTTTTGAAACGTGTGAGTTTTTAATTTTATTACATACCTCGTATGAGTTTTGTAATCGTGTAGAAAACATACTTTAAAACTTTCTTCAATCTTTAGGTTTTTGGGTCCCTAGATGAGACTTTTATTATTATCATTGAAACTGGTGGCTTTGTTCTATTAAATAAGTGGCATCAGCAAAATCATTTTTGTTTTTATTAAAAATATTTTTATGTTCTGAAATTTTTATATCAAAAGTTCTCTCTATTTGGTCTATACAGGGTGTCTAAAAAGTCAACGATAATATTGAAATGGCTGGTGAAACAACTTGGAAATTAAAAAAACATAAAATAACTTTCGTAAAAAATGATGGTTTTCGAGATATTGGTAATAAACTAAAACTTTAAAAATTATGAATTACCCTGTATATGAATTACTTTGTCTTTCTTGTGGCGCAGTAAACAGAGTTTTAATTTTCAAAACCAGAAGTCGCCGGTTTGATTCCCAGTGGGGAGACATATTTAGGTAGTAGTTATTTAAAAATAACCTCAGTTGTGTAAAAGGTGCTGTGAAATGCAAAATTGAATGTTTTAGTGCTTGGACAACGTTGACGGAACAGAAGAAAACGATGGGTTAAACATCTTATAACCCGACACCCACTTACATTTGTCTTATATTAGGAGTCCGCAGTAAGATATTTTTTGGTTTATAATTTTCCAAATATCTACTAAACGACCGCTTTGAGTTTAACTTTTTAATTTCCATACGTCAATTTACAAAATATCATTGTCAGATACTAAATAATTTCCTTAATTGTTTCCATTGTAATGCAAGGTCTAATTGTGTTTCAAATATACCAGTCGATGTGACTGAAAGTTCCATTCAAATTTTCTGACTGTAATATTATGATTTTTTACAGGCGTCGTTTTTTCCATCACAGAAAAAATATTGTATTATACACGGGAAAACTTTTAGTTTTTAGCTCTCGGTTTATTGTCTCTCTCCGCTTCACGTCGGTAATCAATAAAACCTTGAGCTTAAACTAAAACTTTTTTCCCTTGTACAATAAATAACTATTTTTCGAAATATCAAATATAAAAAAGTTACAGGTTTATTTATGTAGGTCCATCCATGGACACGGTGTAATTTTTTTGAAAAGAACTTTTAATTTATTATTGGTCGTTAATTAATGTGCAAACCGAAATCAAAATCTAAAAATATATAAAATATTTTTAAAATCATTAATTTTTTTACTGAGGTCATTTGCTTATGGGTTGTTCTATCAGCCCTTTTACTAATATCTTTGACTTTTCAGACACCCTGTATATACTTTGAGACATATACCACGGTTCAATTTGTATAGCCCCAATTTTTTCTTCCTTCTTCATTGGTTTTATATTTATTATTTTATAAATATTTTCCCAAAATAGTATTGGTTCGATAAGTTGTTTTATTTTTTTTTCTTTAATATTGAGGTCACCCTTTTTGTGGATTTATAGGAGATTTGAACTTAATTTTATCCTTATTGTTAGTACTTGAATGAATCCTAAGAATATTATTCTAATTTAATATTAGATTTAAAATGCTATCGATTAAAGAACTTTCATAGCCATTATTGGTAGCTATTTCTCTAATTAAGTTTTTTTAATTTATTTTTTTTGAAAATTGTTTTCAATCCAAAATAAAATTAGTGCTTTCTTGAATTCATTTATTATGGGCCTTTATCTTTCTTTCTTGTGACTCTTCAAAGATACATTTTTTATAGAAATTAGTACGTACAACGTTACTTTATGAAATAACTTAAAACATTACTCTAATGGTTTAATTTTTAATTCTCATGTTTAAGACAAACCGGAAGAACTAATTGTCCACGAGCGTCTTTTGAATTTTGACACTTGCAATGCATAATGTGTGGGTTCGTCTTTCAGTCATATTAAAATTAAAGATGATTGTCACGTGGCATCAATCACTTCCTGTCTGCGGGAAGGTTAGGAAATCATAATAATTCAGAAGAAGTTTTAATAACTTAAAAGAAGCTATATTTAAAATGGTTGGTATTTTGTGTGTGACTCTATAAAACAATGTGCTATAAAGAACATGAATTATTTTAAGTCACCAAATTATGTTTTAATAAATAAAACTACCTTACGATTATAGGTCGGGCCTTACATAACCGCAACGAGCCGGTGGCCGGGCGTTTTCCTGTTGAAATGTAGGGGGATGCGGTGCAAAAATGTTGTATTTATTCTAAAAGCAGTAATATGTCACATATATACCATGCTTTAAATAACACCTGATCATAAATGTATTATTTACAAATAAGGTAAGGGACAGTTTTAAGGTTTTACCACACATAACTACACCGAGTCCTGTACCGTAGCACGGTCGTGTCTCGGTTTTGAAACGTACCAAATGCCGTAGGCTTAATATCACCGCTCCGTGCCCGACCACATACCCCGCACCGCATTTTAACAAGTAAACAAATATTAGTTTATTTGATTTCTCGAAATATTAATTTTAAAAACTTATAAAACAAAAAATAACAATGTATTGCGTAAGTTTTACTCACATATTATTCACAAGATGTAATAATAAAATTAATTTTACCCTTTTTAATACTTATTAAATCACTTTTTCTTGCATTGTTTATTGTTTGTTTACAACAAGTAACCTTTAACCACGAACTTTTAATTTTTATACGTAATGAACAAAAATAATAGGTGACGCCTGTAAACTTAAAGCTTGGCTTGGGGAACATCGGCGCTATCCGATTCACGTATAATTTCATTTGCTGGGCATATTTCAGACCGTACGAGACACGGTTGTGCTACGATGCGGGTCTTGTGGGACCTCGTTGCGATAATGTGTGGCCAGACTTTTACATTTACTACACCTAAAGTTTAGAAAAAGGGAACAGATAGGTAGGATTATCTGTTTTATTTAAACAATGAGGTATACATACATAAAACAATATACTTAGCTTGGCAAAAGTGCTTTGTATATTTTTGAGAACATGAAAAGTGCTTTTGAATTTTTCCGAATTAATTAATGTGTGGCCCGACCTTATTTCTTCAAATATGTTTTAAAAGTGAAACTTCATCCTTATTAAACAATAGAGACCATTATATATTAAACAAATATTTGTTAAATATGTTAAACTGATTTAAACGAATAAAAAAATAATTTGGTTTAATATAATTACCCAAGGCATATACAGGGTATTCTCAAAGTTGAGTTATTCATTTTAACAATTGGTAGATAGAACAAATAAAGAAAAGTCAATTTATTAAAAATTATTTCTATAAAAATTGTTAAGTTAGGCAGTAATTAAAAAAATAATTTAGCTTTAACTTTAAGCTAACATAGATAACCCACATTTAGATCCGCAGTGGCAAAGAGCATTTTTCGGATTTTTACGATCTTCCGCAAATAAACAAATTGAGGGTGGACAAACATGCGCACTTAAAAGCCACAACACCGGCACACCGTGCCCTCCGTCCGTGGATCAGTAATGACCGTGATGGTCATTACTCTGAACGAAAACCCAGACAGGCGTCGATAAATTCTTTTCGATAATGCCGATAGTCTGTTTGGCGCCTGTGCGTCAAGCCTCGGGGATGAGTGGTATGCAAGCGCACAAACAAATTTTTTCGCCCATAAAAAGAACTTTTGTTTCGCCCAGGTAATAACATTGGCAATCCATCCAGATCAGTGGACATGCAATTATTTTCTTACTATTGATAGCTTTTTAATCCATTCCTTGCTTAGACCAGTGCCACATCATTTGGGCAATAGTGCGAGATAGTTTTAGGATTTGTTTTATTGTTTGGTTGTTTGTTTAATTAAACTAATACACGTTTAAAAAACAATAAAATAGTGGACATTTTATTAAATCTATAAAAACTGCTTTATTGTAAAACTTTATAAACACTAGTTGATAAATTAATTGTTACTTGTTCTTCTAGCTAAAAAAACAAATTTGAGAACAAATTCCTACAAAATTTATTATACCATCAATTTTCCGAAACAAAATAGTTTCTGAAAATTACACAAATACATTTTTAGTATTCCGATAAGCAATGAACTCATTTGCATAAATGCTACAATGTAAATAATATTGTATGCAAATTCCTCTTTTTACTTGAATAATTTAATTGTTAATTTTAACATAAGAGATTAAAAGGCAACAAACTATTCAAACCTTTCTTTTTTTTATAAAGACTTTCTTTTTGTCTTACGAACAACAGTGCAGTATTAAGCACTAGGCTGACTAGGCTACAGCCTAGGACGCCCTTGAAAAATTAGGAAAGTAGGCCCCAGACAGGGAAAATTTTAAAGAAAGTTTAGGGCGGCGGCGGTGAATAAAATAGGCGGCAGACAGGGAAAGGCCTTTTTTGTATTCAATTTTTATTCTGAACACCGCAAGAAAAACTTTAACTTTGGGGTATCTAAAAATGCCTTAAAAAATATATTGACAACTTAGGGTGATTCGTAACACTCATCTTTTCTAATGGTCTAATGGTAAGTTTACATCTGACATTTGTCGGATCATATTTAGGTCAGACAGAAACTCTGGTTAATGTCGACAATGAAAATATTCTATCAGACATACATTTTTGACCGTTTACATTAGCCAGATATTCTGTCCGACATAAATATCATGCAATAAATATCAGGTGTAAACCTACCATAACCTTGCAGAGGTCCAAACACATATTTAGTATACCTATATGGAAAAATGAGCTCTTACAGAAAGCGGAGATAGCGACCTCGTTGTCGTCCCCTGATAAGACATACTATTTAATTTAAACAAAAAAAAGAAAATAACCTTGGTTAATCATGGGAACACCCAAAATACAAATTTAAAGGAGTAAACTAGGTTTTAAACTCCTTTAAATTGAACTTAGTGGTACTCTTTTAAAAAAATTATCAGTTTCACTTTTATCAGTTCTATCACTTGCAAGTGATCATGATCATTTGACCACGTTGCAGATGCGATTTGAAATATGAATAAATATTCAGAATAAAGCCTGTTTCGACTGCGGTAGACAGGGATTCATCATGAATGATACTACAAGAATTTCGGACTTCCATTGTCTTTATTTTAACTATTCAGACAACGTTTCGGACAGTCCTATCTCTGTCCGTTTTCAGAGGATTCAGAGATGGGACTGTCCGAAACGTTGTGTGAATAGTTAAAATAAAGACAATGAAACGCTAAAATCTTGTAGTACTTAGTATTCAGAATAAAGTTAGCCACACAAGTTTCAATAGAATGTTATCAGTTTCACTGATCATGTCTCGAAAGAATACCCCTCTTTAGCGAATATCACTATCTTCATTGTCAACTTCGTGGTGACCCATTACGTTTCCTCCAGTTTTTAAATAAATAAATAATAATAATAAGAATAAGAAAATTTTTAAATACCCTACCCACATGTTTTTGTTTAATTACCTGGAAGTCCTACAATCGTTGCGATTTCTCCCCATAATTTTGCAACAATTTACCTGTCTTTGTACCGACCGATTTCTATCATTCCAGAGAGCTGATCCAGTTTGTAGGTATCTCAGAAATCAATAATTTCGATTGATTATTCAGTATAAGATGTAATTTTTCCTTACCCTGCTATCCACTAAATTAGGTGCACCGCTATATAGTATAGCGGTTAAAAACGAACAAGATCGAAGATCGAGCGGCGCGATGCTTTGCACGCGCCACTTCGCCAGATACCGCTCGTCAATATGAACGTTTTCATTTAAAATATGTTGTTGAAATCAGTTTTTGGCAACGCTCAAGCGGCATCGCTACAAATATGAACGCAACCTTATAATTCGGTGGCTAAATTAACGTAAATCGGCCAATTGACTATATCTAGGCGTTTCGGTGGCAAGCCAGAGATTGTGGCTTTAAGTCTCTTCAAAGGCAAAACTTTTTACCTTTTAAAAATATAATTTACCGAATCAATATATTAATTAATGCAAAGTAAATGTATTGCTAATATATCTAATTAAATTTTGTGTTTGTACTTGCATGTTTAAACTAATCAAAATTGTACTAGGTTAGTAAAAAGTACTGCAACTCCTAAATATCATTAAAACCGCTAAAGCTACATTTACCAAATTTGATATCTGGAAGATATGGGGTATGAAGAATTTAATAGTAATATCTGCACCGTTGTCAAATTTCCCAGTTTTGTGCTACACGTATTTTTTTTAATGAAATGTTTTATTTATTTATATTGCAAAAGATTGCGCAGGCCAAATTGAATAAGTCTACAAATTTTTAAAATTTAATTTTTACTAGTTGCTAAGATATGACAACACCACATTTTAGATAAAAAGATGAGATGCACTCAAATATCTTTAAAACCGCTTAAGCTGTGTTTACAAATTTCGATATTTGAAGGTTTTTGGGCAAGTAGAATTGAGCAGTGATACTGTCATTGTTGCTAGATTTTTCAGATTTGCGCTACACTTAATATTTTTGATATCTTAAATGGAACGTCCCATTTATTTTAATTGCAATAAAAGAAGCGAGCCAACTTTGGTTAGACTCCAAATTTTCAAAATTTAATCTTTACCACTTACTGAAATATGACAAACACCGTAATTTTATTTAAATTTCTCAACAATGCTGATACCCCTGATCAGTTAGGCATGCCTAAAAACCCCTTAATATCAAATTTTGTTAACATAACTTTAGCGGATTTGAAGATATTTTGATCCGCACAATTTAATTCAATAAAAAAATGGGGCATGCCATTAAAAAAACTGAAAGAAACACGTGTAGCACAAAACTGGAAAATATGGCAACAGTGCCGATATCACCCTTTAATTCTACATGTCCAAAACACCTTAAATACCAAATTTGGTAAATTTAGCTTTAGCGGTTTTAAAGATATTTAAAAGTTGCAGTACTTTTTACTAACCCAGTATGTCCTAACACACATTCTATGTAATCACAGCACGGTTCCAAATTCATGTTCTAAAGATCTTTTGTTTCACCCATTTAGAAATTAGGCGGCCCAGATCTTTTGATCAAACGTGGGAAAGACCAGCCATAGCACATCAAAAAAGGACAATTGTAAAGCTGGTGCATTTAAGTTTTTAAGCGGGTAATATCAAAAAGCAAAAAGAAGATTTTTATAAAGATGAACTTATAATTGTTTGGTGAGTTTTGGAAACGTGAGATTTCTTTTCAATTTGAGTCTGGTGTTAGGGTTTTTTGCGAATATGCGACTTATATACAATAGCGCGAATATGCGACTTATATACAATATAATAAAATTTCATCTATTGACTAAAATAAAAGGTAAATAATGTAGTTTAATTATTTGTAAGAAGATTCATATTTCGATTATTTTTGGCATTTATTTTATTTAGTCCGATACATTTAGGGAATTTCATCTCTTATTTAGATGGTTTTTATATATTATAATTGGAAGTATATACCTATTTAAATAATCCAACTAGTGCCTGGGTAGGTAATGAAATGGGCTTTATTATAAGAACCCTTTTAAAACATTTTTAGGGGGTTCCTTTTGACGAGTCTACCACGAATATTTAAATCGCCATATATGGGAGAGTAAATTTTGATAGCTTTTAATATTGGCTCTTCTATTTATTTTACAACAAAATTGTATTAGACTATTTTAAAGACGTTGATAAGTAAGTTTTCACATTAAATTTCTTCTATTTTCTATTAACTATTTATTACCATTTATTCAGTATCAGTATCATTCAGGTATGCAAAGATTTTACAAATAGTTTTTTTAATAACTCTTAATTGGCTTATGAAAAAATAACTAAATTTAGTGCGTGCGCTTATCTTATCAATGTCTTCAAAATACAATTTTGTGGTAAAATCAATAATGAAGCCCATATTTGAAAGTATCAAAATTTGCATGAAATTTCCTATGGCCAGTCGGGCGTAATACATATTATATTACATGGTATATAACTATCGTCAGCAGAACTATACATAGAATCAATTATGAAATGAAAATAATAGTTGATGCCAGAGGTGAGCCTTAGGTTAGATCAGTGGCGCTGATGATACAGAGTTCGACATACATTATACATTGAACATATGCAGCACTTTTTTGGACACGACTGTATATGCAAGTGAGAGCGCCCTGACTAAATAATAAATCTGTAACTGTGCTGCAAATTGAAAAATTTTGGAAACCTCTAGGTTAGATAAAGTGTTTATAATAAAAAAAAAGAAAAAATACCGTATATTCTAAGCTAATAGCTATATTTTCATATTATCTCACGAAAATGCACACCTTTGCTATTTTAGGCAGGGAATTTATTGCCTAAAAAAGATTAAAACCCATTTTTGGAGGGGTTGAAGGGGAAGGTGGGGGGAGGGGTACGCGCGTATGTGTACGTTTTTTATTAGGCTACACCAGGTCGATCACAGAAAAATCCAAATATTTGGTCCCTTGCATTTGCATAATACCTACAACAAACGGTTTTTGAGAAAATTGCTTTTAAGTAAAAAGGGAGCAATTTCATATAATTAAAAATCAGAGAAATATCATTAAGGTAGCAGCTTGTTATATAATGTTTATTTCGGATGTTATTTAAATATTTATTAAATAACCACATACTGTTAGTCATTGTTGTCATTTCGTTTTTTGGAAGGGAAGATGGGCAGCGGCTGTATTTTAGAACATTTTGATACACCCAGTATAAAAAGTGTATATAGGAATATATATTTAAAATATGTATAAAAACGTTATGTATTTATATTATTTTAAGGGAATTTAAATAAATATTAAAAACAATAAAATATCCCACAGAGCTTTGATGTAATAATCAAAATTAACATATTTTAGCGATAGCGTTAATTAAAATAACCGCATGATATTTTATATCGGGCTTCCGGTCTGATATTTTATGTGACTCGAGTTCTAAAATAAAGTTTTTGTCCAACATGGCTGAGCTTCAAACCATAATAAAACACAATTTATTCACTATTTGCTTTTCATTACTGTTAGATAAGTTTAAATTATGTTAAATGATTTAAAATTTGCAAGACCTTGAATTCTTTTGTCAATGAATGATTATGTTATTTCGTAGAATAGCTTCTATTTTAAGTTTGTATGGATAAACTTATTTTTAGGCATATTAGCAGGTATTCTTGTGAAAAAAAGTAAATATCCTGTTTGACAAAAAAGCTATTAATGTTGTGGAATAATTTTTAAAGAATACCAATAAAAGAGACATCCTAACCCTAAAAACAAAAATAAGTAGGGTAGTAGTCTGGAAAGTTGCGACAACCCCGATTTTGACCAATTTTGGTATACGGTTTTTTTAGCGCTAATCACGAATCTAAAAGAATTTCTATTCGGAAACGTTTCGTTTTCAAGATATACATTATCAAACTTGAAAATTAAACTAATCTTATTTTTACTATATTCCTTTTTTGCAAGCAATTCTTGATTTGAAGGTAAAGTAGCAGTTTTTCTATTTATTTTACACCCGTCATTATCAAATTAACACTTTCAATTTCCTAAATCGCAATACGCCTTGACAGCTCAATTATTGCGGCGTTTTTAAATTAAACATTTGCCATTTGTTTGAAAAACTGTGAAAATAATAAACAAAAATGTTTTCAAAGTGTTTACATTAAATATTCTGCTTTAAATCCAGAATTCAGCGCAAAAAGAAGGGAAAGTATAGTAAAAGAATTTCATTCATTTTCAAATTTTATGAAGTATATCTTGAAAACAAAACGTTTCCGACTAAAAATTCTTTCAGATTCGTATACCAAAATTTATCAGAATCAGGATGCCGCAACTTTCGAGATAATTACCAAAGCAGAGGCAATAAATAATTTAGATAATCCATCTAAAGCTTCGGACTGAATGTATAAGAAACATGTGACCTAAAAATAAGGACCCTTGTATGTACAAAAACGTCATTCAAAGAAAACCAGTTTTTAAAAATGTCAATTTTGATACGTTTTAGGTCATAAAATGTTAATTTTCCGAATTCTAATGCACTAACGTTTAGTAACTAGGAATCTTGATTCTCATTTGTTTTGTTCTAGAATGTCAATAATAATAAAAAAATAGTGGGTGTTACTGCATTCGTGCATTTTGCAAAACCACTGAACGCAATTGAGATTTAAGTGCGTTTTCTATCGTGAATGAATGAACCGTCAAAGAAAGGGAATATGCGCGTATTGTGACTGCTTCCGGCCGGAAACCCCCGCAACCTGACACCGTCACACATGATTCTCCTAACCTTACCCAAATTATGCCGTTCATACGTGCGCACATACTGAGTGTGTGTTTTTGTTTCCTTCGTAGCTTTCTAAATATTTTCTTATAACTACAAATAAAACTGGGTAAAATGTACTTTTATATATTTGTTGCAAAGTAAGCTAAAATTTTTGGATATTTTTTTGAATAAAAATGATGAAACCATTGACTTCATCATTTAACCAATGATTTTAACAGTATTTGAGATGACTAGATGCATGATTCTTACTATTCGCCCTGTTTACCTTTCATATCCGTCACGTTCCATAAACTTGACGTCTAGTAAGAGGAGAGCGAGTATGACGGGAATGCAAGGGAAAGAGAACATATTGTGTATGTATATTGACTGAATAATTTAGGGTTAGGAATAAAATATGTTAAAAATTAATAAAACATGCAAGAGCTAAATAATGTTTAAAATGTTTGTTTACACAGTTTATTCTCTATTAACTTTTAATTGTAACATTATAATAATTTTAAAATTTTAATATAGTTATATTTACCTAACCAAAACCTAATAAAACTTGTTCACTTATTTTGATTATTTCTAGTCCTTAAACAAACATAATTGCTTTTCACAATTTCTAAATGTACGAAACACGTTTTCCCAAAAAGTTAAATACTATTTTTACGGCGTTAAAAATTTAAAATTGATACTAATTCTGGTTGTAATGTAGCTGCCGTCAAATAACAACCAACTGATCGATGTCAAAATACGTTTTTTTTTATAAATAATGTTTAAGATTCTAAAAATGAATATACCACGATAAAAATCACCACTTTAAAAAGGTGGTAAACTGCAGGAAAATTTAAAGAAAGTTAAATAGGTAGCATACAATTTTTAGAATAAAATTTTATTATTATTGTGTTATAGACTTTCGTTCTCTGTTGGGCGCCAAAAATGAATGTACTCGTATAAGTAAATGAGTTGTTTACCTACCTAGTAAGTCGTTTGAATTTTGTATATTATAATAATTTGTAATAACTGCTTTTTTAAAATTGACCTCTCTTTACAAGTTCGATAACCTGTTAAAATAATGACTTAAACATCGTACATAAATGATTTATTTGAATAGATATATTTCTATGTTTTGTTTTTTTAATCTAGTAATTAATATTTACATTGGAAAAGAGCGTTCTTAAACAATAGTGCATAAACTGAAACTTTTTACAAGCATCATACATTATTAGCAAGAGATTTTACCTTACATTTTCCTTCGCCGCCAATATACATATTATATTCATTAATTCAAATCTATTTTAAACGTAATCTAAGCATAAAAATACGGCGAAGTATATTTAAAAATAATTACCGTCTATATCTTTCTTTCTAAATACACCTATAAAGAACTCATCAAAAGTGTTTAATTAACATAAGAGGGCACCACAAGCACGACTCTCGAGGTCCTCAGTTCTTGCTCATTCAACCGTCGACAAGCTTAAGGTGGTGGGGATCTACTATCGCGGTCCCTCTCAACAACGAAGCGGCTCGGCTCTATAGCAGTTCAACAACGTTACCGCGAGCTTCTAGACCGGTAGTGACGTAAGAAACAGACCCCGCGAGTTTGAAAACGATTACGAGCGGAAACAACACGGCGGCAGCAGCGGCGCTGCGTCAAAGCACCATGGTTCTACAGGTGCTTGACCAGGTTAACACTGGAGAAGAATCTTTTTATGGAGACTGTCCGACTTCCCTATCGAACTCTGTGACTTCTTATACGAATTTAGATGTAAACACAACAGGACAACCGACATGTACAGTTATCTCACCAGGTTAGTTAGGGATTTACCTATTTAATTTTGTGGATATCTGACATTTGTCAGCAAGTATCTAAAAAATATTGCGCACACTATGTTTACTCATTAAATAGATTCGAACTGTTTTTATCTGTATTAAAAATTTATTTCTATGGTAGGTATGCTTTAAATATTTGTTAAATTAAGTTTAAAAGTTAAAAATGTTGTCAACAGTTTTAAAATTTAAATTTTTAATTCCTCCGGTTTTGTTTTCCATAAATAAATTTAATTTTTAATAGCTGTTTTACATTGCCATTTTTTCTTATCTGGCTGATGTGTGTCCAGAACTAACACACTTTGTGTTAAATGTATTTAAGAATAAATAACATCCTAAATAATAAAATCTGAAAAGAAATTAGAAATAAAATTTCTCGATAACATCTTAAATGTGTGAGTGTGATTTTTTATTTAAAAATTTGGCCAAAAATATGTGTTATTTATGTTTACTTGCTATATATTTAGTTAAATACATGAACAGTTTTAAATATCTCTTAAATTTAAACATTTCTTTTAAATAACCAAGTAACTAAGTATTTTAGTTACTGAGATTGCAATGATTTCTTGTGATCGAACGGAGAATAAAACATTTGATGAGAGAGCCTTGTATTTTTAACAGTTTGTTGTTCAAGAAGTTTTCGAGATAACACACATAGGATAGAAATAAAAATAGTGTAACTTCTTTTGAAGCCAAAGTTTATTAGTTTCTAAATCAATAACGCGTTTTCAATGTTGTGTATTGTTGACTTATTTTTGCTCATGTGAACTGTTATTAATAAAGCTGGACCTTTTAAATTTAAATTGAGGATGATAATAATTATAAAGGCAAAATAATAAAAGGTGGATACATAAAGACTTTTAGTCACGAGTATATAATTGAAGCAACATAGTTGAAATTCAAGATTTTTACTCATTTAGTTTGCTAGGGTTACAGAAATCTGGGTTAAGGTCCTTCTTAAAATGTTATTAGTTTTTTAAAACTTTATAATTTTTTGTACCTGTGGGTATTTAATAGTTTCGAAATTTAAAAATAAAAAATAATTACAGATCTACAGTAAAACCCTTTCTCGTCACACTGTTGGAATTATGGCGTGTGGATCACAGGTTCTAGTTTTTTTTTATTATTGAATTAGTATAACCAGACATCTTTTTGTTTATTAAATAATAAATTGTACATCCTCATTTTTATCGTGTCTTTAATACCCCAAAATCAATTTTTCAACTTGAAATATTTGAAATCGCTAAAATTATTTTTTACCATTGACTCCAAGATTTTTTTTCCTAATAGGAATAAATTATCAACGTCTTAAATATTGGCTTTATGGCTATATTTTGACATAAGCTGTAGGTGTCTAAAATCATATACTAACCAATCAGAATCAAGCCCGGCTTTCTAATCATTTAAGCAAATTTAAAATAATAATGTAATTATTTTTACTTACACTTAGTCAGTGGATTTTTACTTTATTTTTTTCATTTTTTTCTTTGCTGAGGGTGTTGTTAATTTTCATTCAAATTAAATTCACATCAGTCAAGAACACTTTGAAGAAAAGTTGATCATATTGGTTTAAACAGAAAGCAAGAAAATGGTTAGGTATGTGTGAGTCACAATTTTTTCTTTTTTGAATAGTATATTATTCAAAACATATCAAAGATTCAATTTAATTATTAGAAATTTTCTTTGAACCTGTTTCTGTTAAAACCGGTCAAGTATTTTTACATCTATGTATAGCGCTAGCGGTTATCATTCTATAATACACTTAATTTAATTTTTAAATGCGCTCAACGATTGCTCCAGTAAAACAAATAATAGTGGTTCTGCTAAATTACGATATTACTTTTAGGTTCGGGCCAGCTAGAGTGTAACAAAATTACCTTATTCTCACTTATTACGTAATATAAACACAAACTCAAGTGCATTACTTTCTATAAGTAAACATATTTTAGAACCCACTGCACTTATATGCCCCGTATTTTTAAAAGCTAATATAAAGGGCGTAGATAAGAGGAGGGGGTGTTAAGGATGGTAATTATTTCTAGAAACGTTGACAAATGTTTTTGTGAAGTAGCGTTTGTACGTTGGTTTACATTTTTCGTTTTTTTTTAAAGTGAGGAACTTTTTCTTGCTCTTGAAATCGTTTTTTGGAGGACTTTTTGATTCTTGCCATACAAAACAACGCTTTATAATACTTTGTGCATTCCATTCCCTCCCTTCCCAGGGAATGAAATTGTCTTAAATTATGTTTGCAGCTTGTGGAACTCATAAAAGACGCCAATTTAACAAAACATTTTTGTTTCCAAATAAACAGCTATTTTAACTTAACTTAAAAACTTAACTACAAACCTAATATTTTCGACCACTGGATTACAAAAACCTGCAATATTTACCATTTATACTGGGTATATTTATAAAATATGTTTTTTTATTATACTTGGTCGAATTTTTGATTTATCCAATGGTAAATAGTTGTCATAACAAATAGTGATAAGATTATTTTTAAATGTTATTTAGATGTTTCGTAAGAATAAAATAGCATTTTTAGGCAAATGGCTTCTGCCTGAGCAAATACCTTTGCCTGGGCAAATAACTTCATGAAAATAATTTTTAATTTAAAGTCATTTGCCAAAGTAAATGCATTTGCCGTGTTCCTTTGTTAGGCAAATGACTGTGATATAATTGATAACATATTAAGCGTACAGTGTGTTTTGCAGACTACAGTAAAAAGCAAAAGCAAGTGTAATTTGATTGCTTCGAAGCGCTATAGACGGTCATGCAAAACTGTCACATTGGGGCGGTTAGTTTTGGTTAGTTATTTTTCTTTATTAAGAAATTAAAACAAAAGTATTTTACTAACCAGAACTACCCAATACCCTCCCAAATATGACAGTTTTGAATGACCGTCTAGTTATGCACATATTTTCGTTTTTTTATGTCTAAAAATTGCTTAGGCAAATAGAATTAAATGTTAATTGACTAGGCATATTGCATTTGATAAAAATACACCATTTTCCCAGACAGAAGCCATTTTCCTAAAATAACCATTTGCCTGTGAGAGAGATATATTATTACCTTACGCTGTTTTTGCGAAACATTCGTTGACGATTCAAAATAATATTTATTTAAAATGTTATTCGTGGCTGACATCTGTTATTTGGATTCAGATTTACTAATAAATTTATGTTGTCTGACTGCTTAATTTTTTGATTCGGTTCGATGATTTTACGTTGTTTATTTCATTTAAAATTGATGTTAATGATCGTGTAGTTTAATAAAATATTATGGTTAGCCGTACTATATAATAAAATATAATAAAATTCACATGGTTATGTTGGAGACCTATAATCATCATTAATATTTTCTTTATTGAATTTTAATCGTTAATGGGAGTCCCCTTAAAGTTATGAAAATTAAAAAGACACCAAAACATCATAATATGGGATATTTTTGGACGAGTTAAAACCCAGTTTATCTAAATTTTCATCATCAATTTTCTACCAAGATAATAGTACTTTTCATTTTTGTTCTTCTGCTTAAGCACTGGTTTATTCATTTGTCTTCCAATTATGTTATATAAAGATCGAATTTCCAATCGTCAGAAGTGACGGAAATTTGTTAGTTATCACAACACATAGTAATCAGTTGAAAACGGTTGGAGATAGATACCATCCAAAATGTTGTATATCAGTTATAAATAAAGACAATGAATGTTAAAGAAAGAAGTATATTTGTAACATCATAGAAAAAAAAGGTATTAATATTTAACAATCGTCAATAATTGCGTCTCATTTTAGTCAATAAATTTTAAAGTTTATTTAAAAACTATAAGAACCAGGAGAGATAGAAATTGACAACAAAAAGCCCGTAGGGACACCAGAACTCTTCCAACATAGCAAATAATAAAAAATGTTTTACAAACTCGGTATAATCGATCAAAAACAATTATTACTCATTTTTAATGAACGATAAACTTTGGCTTTGACCAAATATTAAGGATAAAGTCAAAATTTTGGTCAAACCCTTGTTAACACCGCCTAACTTTTAAATAACCTAATATATAGTTGAAGCCAGCATAATATACATTGATAATAATTTTAAAATTGTGAAAGAATAAAATAACATATTGATTCTTTATTTCATTTTTGTAGAGTAAGAGAATAAATTCCTTAATAATTGTGCCCGACTAAAAGAACCAGAAATGGTACAAATTAACAATAACCGTTAAAGCCCTTAGGGACACCAAAACTCTTCGAACATGCAAATCAAATAAACGATGTTTACAAATTTGGAATAACGGTCAAAAACAATTATTACCAATTTTTAATGAACGGCAATAAACTTGCCAGATATAAAACTTTGTCAGTGTTATAGCACGAGCCCCAGCAACAGGTGGTTGAGACAGAAGGCAGATACAGTAATACCCAAAAGTCAGCTGCGTTCCGAATGATTGCAACATATGCTTCGCCTTATACACTAGTCTAAAATCGGTCTCTATTTCGCCTTCGTTAAACCACCCTCGACACTTTTATTTCAGAGAAGTGTAAATTAGTGGGTCTTTTGAGCTTTTAAGCTGTTTAGTCGGATCCAATTGGCCGGCCATAGGCAGTTAAGGCAATGACCGTGATTGATTTTACTGTTATGAATTTAATTGAAACGTTTCCTTTGTATAAAATATCTTTGGGGAAAAATATGTTTAATATTTAGTGTAATTTTAATTTAAAATAATATAATTATTAAGCTATCAAAAGAACTGTAGGATGTACGCCACTGCGTATATGCAGGGTGTCTCTAAAAGGTCTGTACAAAATGCTTCCACAATTTCTTTGAGCCAAGATAAAGGGTTTACTAACAAGAGCATCAAAACTTTAATATGCCACTAAATTCCCATATTAAATAATAATCTTGATAAAAAGGAAAAAGGAACTATAACTGGACCAAAAGATATTAGAAATCGGTAAAAAAACAAAAAGGTATTTAACGCTAAATTTAAACAAAATTTTGTTTGTTCGTTTTTTTTGTCCGGAAGTGTACAAAAGAAAAAAGTACAAATAGAGGATATGCTTTTGAAACTTGATTTTCTCTGAGAGACTAAACAAAATCTACTCTTTTCGCGAATTTCAAAATAAAAATTTTCTTTACAAAGTCTTTTTAGGCCGATATAGCTAGAATATACAGTGCTTGTCTAAATTCAGGACCCCCTTGCTAACTGCATGAATTGTTGGGTATTTTATCATCAAAAAATTTGAGGTGCTTTAGTGAGACAACATAAACCAAATTTTAGACAGCAAATGACAAATATAAATGTCAAACTGACAGCTGGGCGCCTTTTGAAAAGAAAATTAAATGGAAAGGGGGTTTTGTGACACATCATTTTAAAGCTTCTGACGAGTACTTTATAACCTTAGAATATAAAGTTAATACCTTTACTTGCTATAAATCAAATAGAGTTAGATACACCTAATGTGGTATTTTCTTAAACCTCTTTAAGGATTTATTTATTGGTAATATTGGTGATACTTATACAGGGTCGGAAAAAGTATATATTTTTTAAAGACGCACCCTGTATATTATATTACCATTATAAATATATTTAAACGGCATTTAAGAAAATACCACATAAGTATATTACCTTATTAGTTTTGGAGATATGGTCATCTAAATCAGATATTCAGGTAATTTTTAAAGTGCCGCCATTTTGTTTTGAAGGTAAAGGTATTCACTTTATATTCTGGGGTTATAAAGAACTTTAGGTAGCTTTAAAATGATGTGCCACAAGACCCCGTTCGTTCCATTTAACTTTTCCTTTTAAAATAGCGTCCAGCTGTCAGTTTGACATTTATGTCTGTCATTTCTTGGCAAAAATTTGGTCCATGTTGTTTTACTTAAGTCTTCATATTTTTCATGAAAAATTACCAAAGAATTTAAAAGTTAGTTGGGGAGGTCCTGACTTTAGACAAGCACTGTATTTGTTGTGGTCCATATCTCAATTTTTTAGATGAAGAAAATGAAAATCCTTGTTACGCCTTTGGATCTAGAACATCTTGAGATTGACTTTGATACCTACACATTCGCCAACTTCTAATTTATAATCTTGGTTTGTTAAATGTCAACTTCAGGAGTTTTTCTATAGCAATTTATCTAACAATACAATTCCTCTTATCGGTCCAAGCAGTCTTTATACCAAAATACAAATTCATCATATTCTTAACAAACCTATTTATGCAGAATTCATATAAAAAGATAACAAATCAGTTATCTTCGTCGTGCAGCTTGCCCTCTGCATGCCAAACATTGGGACAGTGTGGCTCATATTTTACATTTTTAAAGGTGTTATCGGTCCGAAAATGTTCGGACCTCCAAGATAAAAATCTTATCTTTTGAAAATATGAGTATACGGTGCATAGGATAGTCCCAACAACGATTTGCACACAAATGATTTTAATTATTTTTTTAACATTCGATAAAAATATTATTTGTACTTGATGAAGATGAATTAATTAATGTACGATATAACAATAGCTGATGTCCAAAATTATTTTCTTTCTTAGTTTGCTTTAAAGTCTTCTTTTATTTTATCTGTATCTGTAAGACTTATAGGGCGGATGGAATTTTCACCAAGTTTGGAGCAGGTTCTAAAAAACATGTAATTTCGACCAAAAGTAAAAGGGTGCGGCTTATCTTATACGTATTTTCGACCAAAAGGATACAGGTATTATTTAAGAACATGAAAGACGACTCCAGTCAACACGATTTCTGGGTCTGACTTTTACATATTAAATTTTAGTTTCTCCTACGCCAAAACTAAGGAACATACATATACAGGGTGTTACACAGCTTTTTATGAAAGTTTGCTTTTGTAGAAATTTTAGCAATTTTCCGTGATTTTGGCAAAAATTAATAATTTTTATAAAGGGTGTAATTTTAATGATAAAGGTGGGAATAGAATATCTTAAGTGAATTTATATAGTGTGATTAGTCCTAGTTTAATTAAGGTATAAAAAATGCACTTGTTCACCAGAACTAACCATTCGTAAGTGTGTATTAGTCTTGGATTTAATTAAGGAATAAAAAAGACTTGCTTACAAGAACTAACCATTTGTAATTCACTAAAACTGTTTTAATTACCCTGTTGGGCGTCGTACCATAGTACCGGAAGGTAGGTACACAATTTAATATCCCTGGTCGAAAATGTACATGTCCTTATCTGACCCTTTCTCTTGGTCAGGTAGACGAAGGGATTCTGGTCGAAAATACGCCCGCATGACTTATAGGTGCTTTTAGTTATAGATGTTCTTCGGGGTGAAATTTGTGATTTGACGATAAAAATTTAATTAAATTAAGAAAAAATATAAATCGAAAATTGTGTGTTTCAAACCAAAAAACAGCAATTTTAAAATATTTGTTTTCTTTATAAAGTATTCCTCTTGAGGACAAAAGTATCTAGTACCTACCTTTACCGGTTTTCAACAAATCTATTAGTCAGGCCATAACTTCTGGAGTATTAAATATATAAAAATAAGACTGGGTATTAGTAAATTGTATAGAAAAAGGAGAGTTTTCGCATATTTCTTACTTTTTTGTTACCTTCGGTTAAACCGGAAATGGCTGCAATTTTGAATTTTTAAGTTGAACACCCCGTATATTTTAACATTTTCGGATTTTCAAGACAATTCTAAATAGTAATTTGACATTTTTAAAAGTTTTTATGCCTACTTGTTTTTTTTAAGCGATTTGTAGATAGTATTGCTTCTAGATGGCTAAGATTCTTTATTTATGACTTTCTTTTTGATCCGATCGCAAATAAATTGGTATCGTTAGATTCGTCAAAAAATTATGTCTTTGAAAATTGTTTGTCCAAAAAGGGTTGCCATTTGAAAAATTATAGTTAGACACCGAAATTGCAATTTTTTATTTGTTTTAGACCTATCTTCATATTAGTGATAGTATTTTTCTAACATCACCTAGGGTCACTAGATTACTTTGCGTTAATCATGGTCACCTAGGTGCAATATTAAAAATTACTTTTAAAAAATTAAGTAGTCTTAAAACGTTTTAAAATGTCACATTCTGGTTAGTTCTGGTTAGGATTGTCTCAGAAATACAAAAATAATAAAATATCCATGTGTGTTCCATTTAAAAATTCCAAATTGGAGTCATATCCGGTTAAACCCAAAGCGACTTGAAGTAAAAAATATGCGAAAAGTTTCCTCTTATACCATAGCATTTACCCATACTAAGTCATATTTTAATAAGTTTAATACTCTAGGAGTTTTTTTCACCCTTTCGGGGTCATCTCACCCAGGTCCTACTGTCGCCTCCCTAAGTGGTGCACTGCAGCCTTAAGGCTTATTGTACCTTGACCCCTACTCCTTCTCATTCACACACTATTTATTCCATAACTTGGATGGTTGCTGCTCGGTCCGTTCGTTCACCCCTGAGCAAAACACCGCGTGCCCGGTCACCTATTCAAGTATGGCCGCGCTCCTCACTGCTTAACTGAGGTGATCGACAAGGCCAACCCCACCGGAGCAGCCACAAGCGCGGCACTCTAGAAGTTATGTCTTGTCTAATAAATTCGTTGAAACCCGGTATACCTAGGTATACATAATACTTATTTGGAGTAAGTTCTATGACTCAGTTTTTACATAAAATAATTTTAAAAAACTCTGGTACACTCTTTCCGCGATCTTCGAGTAGTGCGGTTCATGTTTACGTAGAGGTCTACATAGACCTCCCGGGTAGGCGATTGAAGGCATCGTACGAGCGTGGCTGTACCCTTGGGGATCGAGAAAAGATTCACGCTAAATTGGGGCTTCTTTCTTCTGGGGCTAAGCGCTGTGAGTGAAGATTCCTAAAGCCTGAAGTTTTTGCGTTTTGGTGTTGAACACATGGTGTCCTCGTATGGTCGAGGAGGTGCGCACGCCTGCGGAAATACGACAGGAATGAAAGTGACGGTTATGCGCGACACCAGTAGCAGCCGCTGGCTAGATAGTCGCAATTTATGCATTGCATCGAAGAAAAAGAATAAGTATTAACAATTAAAAAGTGAAAAGCTCGGGAGCCACCAGGGGCACAGGCCCGACTTACTGGAGACTCCCACCCAGAATACAACCCCCTCTCACAGAGGGACGTACTGGCAATTGGACCTTCGGGGACCTACGTCACAAACAAAGAAACAAACACAACAACAACAACTCTGGTATACGGCCTTAAGAGTAAAGATTCTTAAACTTTTGGTTTAGATAAGGGGGGTAAAGGGGGCAATTACCCCCCAGGAAAAATTTGTAATGGTAATGACAAATATAGTTGTGAAGTAGAATTTGTAAGTGGAAAGACATTTTAATTGCTATTTGATAGTAGTTTATACGACATGTTTTGTACAAGGAGGCGAAGACCATTTTTTTTGCTGTTCAAAATTTTTTTGCCCGATTTTCGATTTTGCCTTACAAAACGAGGTTGAAACCTACTTCATCCATTGCATTAACCCCCAAGAAATGAAATTATACACACCAGTGCATTGTAGTAAGGGTAATGCTACAATGCTTTTACTAGATATGGTAGCATCTAGGCTGTCAAGTCAAAAGTTGTACCAAAAGAGAACAGAACCAATAAGGTCCAAAACATCGTTTTCGATATAAACTGAATGTATCTATATTATAGACATCTTCTGCTCACCAAACCACTGAATTGCTTCGAGAGCACAGTTAAGGTTAATGTTATATAAAATAATTTATTTTTTCAATTACTTATTAGATCAAAAGCTAATTGATACCTTATTAATGGTAGGTAATTATAATATAAACTTGTTAAATAAATAATATTTACTAACTGGCTTTTTATATGTAATATTAGACATGTGTAAAAAAGTGCATACTCAGAATGATTGCAAGTAATGGTACGTTATTATTATAAAATGATTAGTGTATACCTATATATATTTATTAATTTCATTGGTAGAAAAATGCACAATTGGTTTTTGTTCTGAGTTACAACCCCCATCACCAGTACCATCAGGTTTAATTCCTTAATGCTTGTTTTTAGTCCTTTGCATTATGCTTCATCTTTTAGTAATAATTTAATATGATTGTTGGATGATGCTACAGGTCTCTTTATCTTCATTGAAAATTGTTTTTTTTTGTCATAATTTTTAAGTTTTGATAGCAACTCAATTTTTTAGCAAGTTTTTTAAAGGAAGCCTTTAAAAAGTTGTTTTTTATTTAACTCGAAAAATCTAACGTTTTATACATAACTTATCCTTAAAAATTAAGTCGTAAATTTATGTTTCCAATTGACCATACTAGCTACTAGGTAAGTAGATATCAATGTATAGTAAAGCTTCAGTTTAACATAACAAAAAAAAAATTTGAAAACTTTTCTTTTAAACTTAAAATAGCGAATACTGATGATTTTTTAATCACTTTGTTTATATTTAACGTATAAAACTCTATATGTGTTTTTAACATACATATTTTAAAATCATTGATACTTACTCCTCTAAGGGATGGACCATGTACTTATTGAGCAAGGCCGCCGAGAGCCGTGATATAGACCTAAATCTTGGGCCCCCTTAATGGTCAAATAAATAGGAAGTTATGCCGTAAGAAAAAACTTTAATGGGGTTTAAGGTAAAATCATTTAAAACAATGAATTTATTTGGCGTCGCCCCTAAAATATTTAATTTTAGCACAGATGTTAAATATATGTGTTTAAAACATTTGAAATGCATAATAAGAGGTAAGGGTATCTACTACTTGGGTTAGTCTTGGGGACCCTAGGGAATCCCGAAAATCATTCACAATTTTGATAGTTTTCTGCAAATTACTATAGACTGGTGCAGGGTGCTGTCGCAAAACTACTACGGATTCGTGTTCAGGACGTAAAAATACAACAAAAACGTACATATCACTACTTTATTGTTCATACAAAAATATCCTTGAAAAATATTTAAAAATACGAAGAGAAAATAAGGTGGCCGAAATTTACCCAAAAATTTAAATTAACGAAGAGAAATAGAGAAACAAAGAACTAATTATTAAAACAACACCACATTATAAAAAATAATAATGGTTTTGATGTATTTTCGCTTTCTGAACATGATCCGTGTTCAGTTCATCAGCTTCATTATCCTAAAAAGATTTTAATAGGAGCTTTAAGAAAATACCACATTAGGTACATCTAACTTTACTAGTTTTGGAAATATGGCCATCCAAATCAGCCACACCTTTCAGTTCGCCTGGCAGGTATACTAAATCCTGGAAAAATTTCAAATTTACAGCTCCAAGTTTGTTTCTTTTTTTATTTTATTTTTTAACTTTCAAAAATATCCTGGGTGATGATGTGCAGGGCTGATGCTTGCCAGGCGATAATTGTCGTACTTAGCATGCTATGACTCATCACTCTACAAATATCTAGCCTAACAGCCTGAGAGCTAGTGAACCCTTCAAGTAACGTTACTTGAAGGGTTCACTAGCTCTCCTATCTCCCTTCTATAAATCCCTAATTCCAAGGAAAGTGGGAATAAAAAAAAGGTCTTCATCTGCATTAATACTTTTTCTTTTCACTACAAGCATGGGGGCCCTCTCGACTCCACTGTCTGATAAATCAATTTTTTTAGTATTTTTAGATTCTTTTTCAAAAAATTATGTTTAAAATGAATGGGCAAATAATCCAACTGAAAAAGAATTTTAAAACTTTATACTGTCGCTTGATGCAGTAAACCCAAAGACAAACTATTGGGTTCTCTTCGAGAGTGAACTTCTTCGTTGCAGCAGGTGGTTCTAAACGCAGCACCTGTCTCGTACACCAGTTTGTATTTTTAACTGAAAACTTGCACTTGTTTGAGCGGTTTGACGTAAAAATACGTCACTTTGTCGGCCGTTTCGTAAGTATGTTCGCGGGCATAAAGAATCATTACTTATATTATGATCCATTTTTATGTGTGCAGACTGGTTGCTGTGCTACTGTTCATTTGTAACCCGTTAAAATAGATTATTAATTTATGATTGGGTGAACGAGCCAGGTTTGTTTAATTTTATTTGATTTATGGCGAAAATGCAAAAGAAATGTAAAACTTCTAATAAGTGAGTCAAACCTACCCCAAAATAAATAAAACCTTCCAGGTAATTAGTGTCTGCCTGAGCCGACGAGCGCCCGATCCTTCTACTATTTATTTCCAGGAACCAAACCAACATAGCTAGGGCCGCCAAAAACCGTGTCGGGCCCTAGTACAAGTAAAATTTACGGGCCCCCTTAATACCGAAAAGAAATTTACCTAAAAAGTTAAGGAGGAAAAAAAGTCCTCAGCTACTACTAACCTAAATTCCTTGCATGTCGTTTTGTTTTTAACCCCATATTTACATTCCATATACCGCGCGGGCCCCCTTTTAGTCCGGGCCCCGGTTATTTGTACCTTCAACGCCCTCTCTTCGGACCTGAATATACCTACGACCTTTCTGGGGCTCGGAAACCGATTTACATATTAATGGTTATGGCTTTAAGACCAACTTCTAATCGGGAGCCAATTTAAAAACACCCTTTAAACCACGCTTATCAGGGTATGTATTGACCATCGAGTGAATATATCCAGTGGCGTAGGTACTATGGGACTAGGCGGGGCCGGGGCTTCCAAGCTCACGAGACCCCTGGGCTTAATAGTAAAAAAAAGGTATATGAGTGGAAGTGAAAAAGGTGAAGATTTTTTTTGATTGCTTTTAAATTATTGTAGGGTGGTCAGTGTATGAAAATATTTAAATAAAGTTGTTTTTATTAGAGGAGGACATTTTTTTCTCCTTTAAAAACCAAAGATATCTTATCGTTTTGTCACCACGGTTGATACAGATTTGTATGCATATTTACTACTCCTAAAAGAAAATTTATCTATATAGAGTGTCGGGGAAAATGTGCAAAATCCTCTGGATATTTAAAAAAAACAAAAAATTACTGGAATTTTAATATAGGAACGAAGATGTTTTTTTATCAAAATACGCCGAATATATGATGTAAATTGACATTTTTCGTAAAATTGTTAGGATTAGGGACATATGAGTGAAGAGTATGTACCTGTTCTTGTTAATACAGGGCGTAAAAAAGATCTAAACGAGTCTGTTACACTCTAGTCCGTCTCTGCAACTATGTGTTAGTAATTCACACTCTTTCTCATAGTAATTTAAAGAGCTCTAGTATCATATCCTTTTAAAGTATAATTGGAATATACCTTGTTGTTTGATGATTATGTTCAAAAAAAAGCTAATATCTGTGATCTGTGGACCTCTTTGGGACCCAATATCACTAAAGACAAGGTTTATACGAACAGCAAAACAAAGTTTATGTATTCTTTTACTCTTTACGTGTATTCCCACATTATTCAGGACATTCTGTATATCTAAATCTCTTTGCGCAAAATCTATCGATACAGGTCATTGGCGTGGCCATGCAGAATTAAGATTGGGTGTTGTTTTTTAAACTTCAAGTGTGTCCTGACCAAGACACATACAGAGTTCTTGTAATAAAAATGTTTTTAAAATCTCTTTTCGCCATATTTTCACGGCATGTTTTTTTTACTACAGAACTTTGCTCATGTATGTAGATGGTTGCTAAATATATAAACATACGGTATACATCCGCCACATAAGTAACAAAGATTGACTGTACCCAGACAGCATTTTAGTTAACACCCCTTGGTTTTAATTACACAAACATCATTTTCCTGTTTTTGCTGAAAAATTATTTTAAAGTTGCTAACTTATCTTTTTGCTTTAGGTTAGGTAATTTACAAACGATTGCTTCCGCCAATGAAATATTAATTTTTGCCGTGGTTAAAATAAACTTTGAGGATAAAATACGTTGTAAAATTAAATGCCCTATAGAAAATTTCGTTAGTTTTAACTAGCTGTCCTCCTGCTTTAGTCGTTGTTACAAAATATTCTTTAAAGTTATATTTATTTCAGTGATCCATCGGTATACCTAAATGAATTTCTACAGAAACAGTACGTACCTATTCAAATGCTTTTAACTTATTAACTTTAAATATTTATATTTTTTATCTAATCCGTAAAAAAATTGCCAGGATACTTTTCTACATGGGTCATGAGAGAGTAAATTTAAAGGAATTGACGAAATAGCATATTGACCATCATGTAAAACTTTACAATATTTTAATTTTTGCAAAAATATTGATAATTTAAACTGGTTTTAAGAAAATATTCATTAATAATCCGTTTTTTTACATTATTTAAAATGTTTTTTTAATGGGACATCCTATAGGTATTTACCTAATATAAGTTAAAAGAATGATATTATTTTTATTGTTTTAATAAAAATAATGTTTTTATTTGGAAGCAACAGGCTTAAGGCAATATATCGTCGCCTTGCATACATAGGGGCGTATCTCAAAATTTTGTGTTTTTGAGTTAAGTCCACCAAACGGATTGTCCTAGACATTTCTAGCGGCTGTCTAATTGGCTTGTCTTAATTCCTTTTAGTTTAAAAGTTATTGAAATAAATTATTTAGGCGTAACAATATGTTGCATAATTAATTTGCTAACAAAAAGGCGTATTTAAGATACGCCTTTTTGTTTGCAGTATTTTTTTCTTATCTTGTATTTAAAAAGGCATATCTTAAGATATGCCCTTTAGTTTGCAATTATTTAAGGCAAAGTCATCCAATACGCCCATTGCAATAACTACAATTATGTGCTAAAGACCCCTAATTAGCCGATTGGTCATTTCAGTTACTTGTGTACAATTGTTAAGTGTAAGTTCAGTGTTCGTTTTTTCATCATAATATACAAAATAATTGTTTAACAGTGCAAAAATCGTATGGTAAGTAAACAAAAAACTATTTTTTATTTCAAAAGCAGGAGACCTGTTTGTCCCTTCAGAGCTCATACCCATATTCAAACTGGCTAGAAAGAAACATCCATACCATGTAACACAAATGAATTTTACAGATTTTCTAGACTTTAGAAGTTTATCAAAAGATATCCGAATTTTGAGTATTCGACAAGATGACAACAAAGACAGCATCAACTGGACGGAAATATCTGAAATTAACGTAAAAAAAATAATCCTGATAATTTTTTTTTAAAGTATCACCTTTGACCAAAGCTATAGGAGTATCTCACTAAAAAGAACAATAAATGACAGTATAAGTGATTTAACTGTTCAAAAACTCAATCACCAGGGACCCAAGATAACGCTTCCTAAATATAATGACCTACAATCTTTATGCACAGGTGCAACCCCAGTAATACGCTCTCAAGAACATATTACATTTTACAGTTCTCTTCCTCATGAATGAGTCTTGATATTTTTGATTTCCTATTAAACTTTAAGATTTTTCTTATTATATTGTTTGTTAGTTTCTTTTTGTTCATTAACTTAATGTAAAAACAATACCTGATGATTTTTAACAGATTCGTTATTCTCTTAAAAAAAAAAGATAAATAAAGGGTTGTGTTTTTACATAAAAACAGTAGTCGTTTAATTTTTGTAAGTTACCTCTGTTGCTCTTTTATTTTAATGTTCTTAACAATTATTGTACTTAAATTAATAAATATGTTGTTTTATTTTATGCATAGGGTATCTGATAATGTTTTGTTCATTTGTTATTTTTGATACTACTTAAATATGCATATGACACCGAAGGGGTTTTTGTTTAGTTTAAGATACAACTAAATGTAAAGTCTACATTAAAATATACTTTTGTTACTTTTTTAAGGGCGTATATTATTTTTAACATTATTGATATGCTATTAACCACTGCACATAAAAGGGCGTATCTTATAATTTATTTATTTTATGAACAATTATAGATATCTTATAAAAAACTTCCTGTGTTAATCATGTATGAGACCAATTGACACATATTAAAAATAAAAACGACTTAATATTCCAAACAGTTCGTTCGTAAAAAGCTTTGCTTTCACTCCAAAATCTTTAATCTCCTCTGCTGTAAAATTTGTTTTTTTGAGTTACGCCCCTTTGTATGCAAGGCGATAAACTATCAGCTTTTTGTAATAGCTACAAATATTTAAAACAAATGAAAATTA
This sequence comes from Listronotus bonariensis, assembly GCA_014170235.1. Taxonomy (NCBI): domain Eukaryota; kingdom Metazoa; phylum Arthropoda; class Insecta; order Coleoptera; family Curculionidae; genus Listronotus; species Listronotus bonariensis. The sequence continues at coordinate 173,426 of JACEGR010000258.1, forward strand.
CAGCAGAAATTTTATATTTTCAACCACTTTGTGGATAAAAAGATGCAGTTATTTGTTTACTATATTGACTGATAGTGGGTATGTCTATAGTTTTTAATTATTTCTAGGTTATTAGTTAGATATTTGTTAGTGGCAACGCCAGCTTCTTGATTTTGGGAAATCAAGGAGGGGGGTTAAGGATTTGGAAAAAGAAATAATCGTGACATATTAAAAAAAAGATCTTCACGTATACAGAGTGGCGCCTTTTGTTGACCTTGCATCAGGGCACATCGAAAATTAAAAGGGATAGAACAAATCTGATTGCGCAATTAGCATTGCAAAGATATTTTAACAAGATTTAACAAATTCCCACATTTTTTATGTCTGCCTCAATAGTTCCGGAAATGTGGCCATCCAAAGCTAAAAGTTAGTAGATATAATTTGGGCCGTTCCTAGGGTAAGTTGCGCCCTAGTGCAAAAAAATATTGGCCCCCCTATAAGAAAAAATGTCTTTTAAGAAAAAAAAATTGAAGAGCAACAAACAAAGGTCCTCGCCTTTCAAATACATTGCTATTGCTGTCTCTTTCATTCACCATTGCTTCGTTCCTTCCTATCAAATATATATTTTTTAAAGGCCAAAAAAACATTTTATTTCCATCATTACCGCCCTTTATTTGAAACCTTTTTTTTCAAATTTTTCCGCCCCTTCAGCATTGCGCCCTGGTGTCTTGCACCACTTGCACCACCCGGTAGGCACGGCCCTGGATATAATTTTCATTACGTCTATATATCTAACGCACTAAGATTTGGATGCTCATATTTCCTAACCTATGAAAAAATATATCACATGAAGTCGTATTTTCTTGAAGGTCTTTAAAATGTATCTTTAATGGTAATACAGGGTGTTTTATTTTAAAAACGCTGTATTATTATCGAACCAGCCCCGGATCTAGGGAAAGGCAAACCGGGGTGTTTGCCCCGGGTAACACCTTCAAGGGGCGTCAAAATTATGCATGATCGATGTGCACTGGACGGTGAGCACTTGCGTTTGTTATATGAATTTATTATACATAGGGCGGCCAAGTAATGGGCCGAGGCGATGGCGCGTATTGAAATGCGAGGACCTTTTTTTTGCTCTTTACTTTTATATTTTAATTTGACATAGTTTTGTATAGATAAGTATTAAGTAAATTATACATACCTACATAGCGCGGCAAGTGATTAGATCAGGGCACGATTTAAAAAGCCAAGAACTTTTTTGGTCTTCAACTTTTCCTACAATAAAAACCGAGGGGGCGGCAAAGGACAGTTTTTGCCCCGCCTTAAAAGAAATGAAGATCCGGGGCTGTATCGAACTCCTGACGATGGCTTTATTTCCAAAGCTATGAAAAATTAAATATAACAAATCTGATATGTATTTACGGCTTTTAAAAAGGCCTTTCTATTGGTGATGAAATATACAGGGTGTGTCATTAGAAAAAAACAACTTTGTGTTATAACTTCAAACTTAAAGGCAATGGGAAACATGTAGGTACGCCACTGAATTCAACGTAAAAATACCTAATACTTTTCTTTTACATTTTTTCTCCCTTATAACAAAAGTTACATTTCATGGGCGAAAAACGGGTTTGTGCGCAAGCAAATTGAGGGTGAACGCGCCTGGCGCTAAACAGGCTATCCACATTATCGGAAAGAATTTACGACGCCTTCTTTGGGTCTTTCGTTTGGAGTACGGTAGTTAATGAGCGTCACGGTCAGAATGCGGGCGGAGGGTACAAAGTGCCGATGTTGTATTCTCCCAGTGCGCATGTTTGTCCACCCTCGATTTGTTTACTGCGCAAGGTCGTAAACATCCAAAAAATGGTTTTTGCCAATGCGGATCTAAATGTGAGTTATCTATGGTTGCCTAGTTAAATTTACAAAATTTGAAGAACACTCTGTATCTTTAAAACAAATCAAGTTAGCCATGATTTACTTTCACCACTAAATTTAAAAAAAAAATGAAAACCGATATTGTGCAATCAGATTTGGTCTATCTCCATCTTGTACAAAACACACGCAAAATACATTTCCTTTAACAAGACTGATACCAGTGTTTTTTTCTGAATTTTTACAATCTACCTGCCAGGGGGCACACATATTTTAGGGGGACCTGGGCCACCCTTGGCCCCCTAGCGTCGCCACGTCGCGTCGCCATTGATGTAAGCTTCCACTAGCGGTGCACCATTTGTAAGTAGTATAGGTGAGCGCCCACGCCACTAAATCCAACTGATTTTTCTGTTATGACGCAAAAAGCAAACGTCTGTCTTAATGTTTATGTAGTTTACCACACCCATCGTAAAACACAGCAAACAAAACTAACGAAGAAAACAATCAAAAAAATAAAGTAGGGTACTATGGAAATAATCCTTTGACTTGCAAATAGATCTCAAACCGAGATGACTCAATAATCCGTAACTGATTTGTTTGGTGTGTTAGATCGAGAGGCTGGCATAGGTTAGCCGAATCAATGGGCGGTCACATCTTTACGAGTACAGCGCGGTGCCGTAAGAGGCGGGACGTAGTGAAGCCAATCCGAGGTGTTGCGCTCTCGCGGATAGGGTCATCTTCGGGGGGAATGCGTGGATAACAAGATCTCGTAGATCCGCCTATTTGGGGAGCACTGATTAAATTTTAATAGGATATTGATGTTTTGTTTATTTGTTTAAGATTCAGTTAATAATTTATGACATAATTTATACTGTTTGCTAATTTATGAATTAATGTTCAGAGAAATTCAGTTGATTGACTTTAATATTATAAAAACAAATTAAAAATACCTACCTAGGAAATTTTATTTTAAATGTTTTTTATCGGTTTTATCTGTATTTATTTTATAATAATTATGATCGAATGAAGGCAAGTTATAATTGGTATGTAGGTATAGGTTTTTCTAAGTAGCTACCTAAAAGTTTTAGTAGGTATTAACAAATATTGAAAAAAGTAAAAAATTTCCCCAGATAAACAAAGTTAATAATATGTTGACTATTTTATTGTTTTTATGAACGTGTGCTGTTTTTATTAAACTAAAAAAAACAAAATTTAAAAATAATCTCAAAAAACGCACTATTGTAGGTACCTCTGGTCGAATCCAAAATTGCACTCAAAACCCGAGTAAAAATAAAAGTCTAGACATACCTAGGTCCAGTATCAATAGTAGGTAAACAAATAAAAGCAAGTTTCGCAGTAGTTGAAAATGTCAGGACTTTGGTAAAGTTCAAAATTTGTTTTAATAGCTTTTTTATTTGACAACTTTTATAGAAACAATTTTTGATTGACTTCCCTTTATAAGTTCTACAAGCTACCTAAATTAAAAACACCCTCTATGAACCCTCTATGAAAGTTATTAGAATTTCATAGCGATAGAAATCACGTAAACCGGACTTTAAAACTTTACCACAAAAAACACTATAATGTTCCCTTCTTCGTCCAGTAAATGATAAATTTCTCGCTGTTTCAATTTTTGCCAGAGGCGTACCTAACTATTTACTGTATTTATGAATATAATTTTAAAATTTTTAAATAAATATTTTTTGTCTATCTGGTTGCGCATTGAACAGAGTATTTATTTGATCTTTAAACCAGAAGGCCCGGGTTGGATTCCCAGCTGTGTGCTGTTAAATGAAAAACTGAATATTTTAGTGCTTGGACAACGTTGACGAAACGGTAAAAAGTGGGTTAGACATTAAAAAACTGAAAACCCACGGTATTCCGTTATTTAGTCATATAAGTGTCACAAAAATAAAAAAACGTCATTTAATGAGGAGGCTAAGCAGTCGAGGATCAAGATTTGTTTTTTTAGTGAAGCGAACTAAAAATTTTGAGCATATTTGGCTTTCTATACATAAGACGGAAAAAATGTTTTGAATTTTTGTCAGAAAAAATTGAACAGCAAAAAAGTCCTTAACTTTTAAATCGCGCCCTTTTCGCGTTATAATTATGTTATTTGAGTGTAAATAGGGCCTTAACAGTTTTTAACGTATATATATTTGGGTTTCTAGTGAGCTGATTTTAACCATTTCTTAACAACTTATTATAACTTTGCTATTTATGAATATTTTTCAATTATTTTAGCTTTTTTATTTATGAATATTTTTTAAAAATTTTAACTTATTTAGATTCCTTGTAGTCTCTAGATACCGAATATGCAATAAAATAGCCATTTCCGGTCGCCACTTCCGGTCGTCAGAAAGTGGCCTTGTTTGGGTTCAAATGAAAGATCTTGGCTTGTAGAATACAAATTAAACATTTTTAACAATTTTTATTTTTCAACTTTCTTATTTATGAATATTTTTTAAAAAATTTAACTTATTTGGATTCCTTACGGCCTCTAGATACCGAATATGTAATAAAATCGCCATTTCCGGTCGTCAGAAAGTGGTCTTGTTTGGGTTCACGCGCTATTTACGCCTCTTCGTTCAACAAAAAGTTGTCACAATTTACCAATTACCAAAACTGAAGAGTAAAAAAGAAGGTCCTCGTCTTTCTAATTGCATTTTTTTACCACTCCACCACCATATACAAACAGCATACTTGTACTTTCTTGTCACCCTATTTTTGCACCCCAACATCCAGCGCTGAAGCCTTCGTTGTCTTCCCTGACAGGCTGCCGAGATAAATAATCGAATACTTAAGGTGAGGCTCCTATAAAGGTTTGTCAATCTAATTTTTAAAATAGTTTTTGGCAGTAATGGTCAATTAACAATTTTAATCTATTTTGTTTATCTACCTTTAATCCAATGTGATATCAACATTGCTTAATAATGAATAAATAAAACTACAAATACAACACCCCCTGGCCTTAACATTTAAAAGGTTTTCAAAGGAAACACTATTTTCCCAATAATGAATCAATCCACTTACATATACCTTTATTGTTACAGGCACTGGCAGATACAGCGACACACCTTACAGCGATACTTACGGTAGTCCGTACGCAGACAGCTCACCCTATCAAACGGTACCAAGTGGTGGCTCGAGTGGGTCAGAACAATGGGGGCATACACCGAACCATGAGTTAATGGGCGGTCATGCGCCTTCTTCGCATCATCCCGACACCAAACCAACGATGTTGCAAAACGGGATGATTGCGGGATATTCTAGTAATCCTCCTAGTACGGGTGGGCATTGTTTTACTGGTAAGAACTATGGTAAATATTTTTTCTTAATAAATATGTCATACAAATATAATTGTTAGCACTAGAATTCTAATATTCTCAACTATGGTAGAGACTTATATTAATATGTAGCTATTAGGTACCTCATACAAATAAACGATAAGAAAACACATACAAAGCTTAATAGCCCAATTAAGCTTCCGGCACACAGCGAGCAGCGGAGCATGGACTCGTTTTTTAATACATTGGATCCTTGCCACATCGCCATCCCGCCCGGCATGACACGGACGTCTTTCATATGACATTGACGCGCTGATGTCCCGCTGCTGTCCCCGTCGCCGCTCGCTGTGGGGCGAAAGCTTGAAAAGTTAACTAGTTACTAAGAAAAAATAATAATGAGGTCACTAAGAAAAAATAAATAATTATAATGAAGTAGCGGTTTCAGAAAATAATATCAACTTAAATAAAATTAATCTTACCAATTAAAAATTTTTAAAAATATTTTACGATAAAACTTTAATAAATTGTCTATCAAAAGTTAGTGCCAAGAAATAAGATATCTACATTCTAATTGTTTACACTACAATTTTATATAACATCTCTACCGTATAGATACCTAGGTATCATAGGCATGATAACTGATAACAGTTTTAAAAAAACTGTTCTATGATGTTCAGAAGTACAAGTATGTGCTATTTCAAAAAGTATATATATATATATATATATATATATATATATATATATATATATATACTATTTTTGCAAAAAATAATGGTTTGGTGGCAAATGCGATTATAATTTAAAGTTTTAAATACTCGATAAAACATAAATTTTATAAAGGCGTCGCTGTTTATAAACACGAGACGTCACCAATAAACAGTGGTGCGTTTTCGCAACAGCTGTTTAGCATGTACGCTAAATCTAGTAGGTTATGCTTTAAAAGTGCATCAAATAACAATCTTGAATTTGAGATATTCAATAAATATCTAATGATTAAGCGAAAAAATCTTTGTCACCTAATGAAATGTTGCGAAAAATTAAAATTTTGTTGCTACGTGCTGTGCCAACTTTGAAAATATATAATTTTGAAAAAATGTTTTTCAAATTTTAAATGGCGGTGTAATGTCAAAAGTTTACATGAGGTAAAAAATGTATTTAATTCTTTGAATCGTATCTTAAAGCAATCAAAACAGTATTTGCGATAATGCAAAATGCAACTGTTTTGTTAGTAGGTAAATACTTAGGTACTTTTTGACGCATCAAATGTGGCCATTGTATGATAATTATTTAGGATTTAAGTTGGCATAGACATTGTACTACGGTACCAAAAATAAAAAAACTTATAATTTTTAAGTAATCTGACTTCTTAGTATTTACTATCAGTTGTAAATATGTATATGCTAACATTGTTGGAATTGATAATACCAAACTTCTGGAAAAATACATAAAAATCACATAAATTAATACTATTGATTATTTAACACAGTTTTTATCAGAAAACATCAAAAATACGTGCAAAGGTTCCTTTTTGTAAAATACAAAGTCCTGAGGAAAATAGGGGACAGCATAAAGCACATCTTGTATCAGGGCAGTGCCTACCGGGTGGTGCAAGGCACCGGGGCGCAACGCTGCAGGGGCGGAAAATTGTGGAATAATGGGCGGAAGTTAAAAAGTTTTAAAGCGAGGACCCTTATCTTTTAGACGTACTTCTGGTTTACTGGATTGATTATAGGATGTTTATTTATTAATTTCTTTTTTAAAAGTGGGGATCTTTTTGTTTTGCTCTTCAAAAATGTTATCCCCACAAAACAGATTTTTTTCTATAGGGGCGGCAAATAATTTATTTTTTGCACCACGGCGCGAGACACCCTAGGAACGGCTCTGTCTCATATAACTAAAGATACTTATTGTTTACTGATGTCAGTCAGCACTTACAGAATTGTCATACAACGTTACGAAAATTATTAAATATTTATTGACAAATATCTTTGTAGAGGCTTTGTGTTACTTTGGAATTACAATAGACAATTTTTGCCAATGCGCGAAAGATTATCTAAAGCCAGAATTTTTTTCGCTCCGTCTTTCTTTTTATAACTTTAGGTCTAGAAACATAACGATGTAACTACCAGTATATGAACGTTAGTGATGATGTGGTAAACATTTTATCAATAATATCAACATGTAACGCCATATTTTAATTATTTTTTCCAATAAAAACGATATTATCTTGAAACCATACTAAATTATCACCAACTTTTATAATTTTCTTTATAGGTACACCCAGGTACAACGATGGATACAGCGACATCTATGGGTCACATTACGACAACTCGGTATTCCAAACAGTCCCAAATACGGGCAGCAACAATGCGCCTGATCAGTGGCCGCACAACCATGAACTTTCGTTAGCTCATCATCCCCATACGCATCCGGCTTTCCTATCATCCAGTCTGGTAAGGGACGGATTGGTGAGTCTGGGGCAAGATACCAAACCCATGATCCAGAATGGAATGATTTCTGGGTACCCCAGTAATCCTAGTGCTGGACCTTGTTTTACTGGTGAGTATTAGTAATGATCTAAAAATTGTAATTTATTTGTAAATATAGAAAATAGTAAGCAACACACCAATAAAGAGTTTTTTTACCCATAAATTTTTTACATAAATTTTTATTATAACACAAATACAAAAATTTCCGAATTAACTGTTTAACACAAATATTTTTTAAGGTTCTGGTCCCATTCAACTATGGCAATTTTTGCTGGAACTATTGACGGACAAATCTTGTCAGGGATTTATTTCTTGGACTGGAGATGGCTGGGAGTTCAAACTGACCGACCCAGATGAGGTTGCCAGACGATGGGGAATCCGCAAAAACAAGCCCAAGATGAATTACGAAAAGTTATCCAGAGGGCTTCGCTACTATTACGACAAAAACATTATACACAAGACTGCTGGCAAGCGATACGTGTATCGGTTTGTTTGTGATTTGCAAACATTATTAGGGTAAGTACGTAAGTTGGTTTGGTAAGATCATAGGATTAAATTTTGCAAAATATATAGGTCATTAAACTTTTATTTGTTAAAGTGCGAAATCACCCTGTTTCTGGTTAAAAACCGAAAATATTTATAAAATTAAGTCTTTTATTAGTTACTATTTTATTAATTTCAATTAACACAACTCCGTAACTAATAATTATTGCTATTATTTCTGCCATTTATTGCTTTTCTAATAGTTCTTCAAGTAATTTAGAAGGACGTGTTTTATAAAGTTATTACTAAGAAAAAATATGCTGTGATTTTTTAAATTGTCTACATTAGAATTTTTTCCCATATATTATGTTATATATTTGCTCTCAGAAGTCTATCGCACCGTAGGTCCCTTGGACAACCGCGCTAATTTTAAAATCAAAATGTAAATAGCATAGTGTGTACACTGTCGGTAACTCAGTATTTTTGGTAAATGATTAAAGGCGAATTTTTTATTATCAACGGTTCAAAACATTTTAAAAACATTTGAATACCTATCTCTATCTAACTCTTATATTTATATTGCCATTTCATTTTATGTTTTTAAAATGTTTTGAACCGTTGACAATAAAAAATTCGCCTTAAGACCGATCGCCATTTTTTTTCTATTATAAATGCGGCCTCAGACGACCAAGTTTCGTAAAAGATAGTGGTTGACTTTATTTAATCTTTGGACAACCAGCAGAAATACGTACATAATTATTATTTTTTATAAATTATAGTGTTCTAGAACGTATTTGATCTAAATGTTGCTGTGAGCATCAAAAATACAAAAATAAACTATGCTTCATCAGATAGTTCAAAGTTTCAAAAATGTCTCTCGGACAACTAGTCACTTGGATAACCAGTCACTTTTTTTTTTTTTTTTTTTTTTTTTTTTATCTTTGGACAATCCACGAAGGCAAAAGCCTAAATACTAACGTACCGTGGGTGTCTTAAGCAGGGTAAGAGGAAGTTTGTTAACACGGGACTTAAAAACTTGAAGATTTGGGGGAAGGAAAGACCTCCGCAGGCAGCAGGTTCCACAGTCTAGAAACTCTAGGGATAAAAGAACGAACGAAATGGGAAGTTCGGGGCCTGTCCAATTGAACTGTATGGGGATGCATACGCGCGGCACCACGAGTTTCTCTGTTGGGAACTGCAAGAGGGGGACTATACTGGACAATTCGTCGGAGCAGAAGCCGTAAAAGTATCTATAGAAGAGCGATAGATCTCCCACAGCTCGACGATGAGCAAGAGAAGGAAGTCTTTGGGTAAGTAAAGGATCATTAATAAGACGAACAGCCCTTCTTTGAATGGCATCAAGAATGCTGAGAGTTGTGGGGGATGCCATTCCCCAAACATGAGAACAATATTCCAGAGAGGGTCGAATTTGGGACACATACAAAGTGTATAAATTAGAAGCGGAAAAATACTTTTGGCTCGGAAAAGAAATCCAAGCTTTTTTGAAGCCGCGGTGGCTATAGATACAATGTGTTTATGCCAGTTAAGGTTATTCTCAAATGTGATGCCCACAAGGTTAAATGTGTCCCCGCTCTGCAAAACCTGGCCACTCATAAGCAAAGGATGAGTGTTTGATGATTTTTTTCGCGACAAGGAACACGATTGTGTTTTGGATGCATTAAATTGAACGAGATTTTTGGCGCCCCAATCCAATATCAAATTGAGATCCTGTGAAAGAGATATCTGCATCGCTCTGCGTTTGCTTTCCAAGTCGGGTTGAGAGATTGGTTTGGGAACCTGAAAAGTGGAGTGAAGGGTACTATCGTCAGCATAACTATGAATGGGATTGGTTGTGGAAGAAAGAAGGTCGTTGATGTGAAGAAGAAACAAAGTTGGTGCTAGTACTGAACCCTGAGGCACTCCAGCATTAATTTCGTGAAAGCTTGAAGAGTGGCCATCAACAATGACTGATATACGTCGATTAGAAAGATAACTGGAGAGCCAAGAGCAGAGTTTAGTTGGAAGACCGTAGGAGGGAAGTTTATTAAGAAGCGCGTCATGCCAGACTTGGTCGAAAGCTTTAGATATATCAAGAGCAACGATCTGGGACTCACCTAGAAACTCAAGAGACTTGTTCCAGTTGTGTGAAACGAAGGAAAGAAGATCTGCTGTAGATCTCTTGTGACGAAATCCGTATTGCCTGTCATGTAAAATTTTATGTTTTTCCAAGTACCTGAGAATTTGCGAGTTAATGGATTTCTCCATTACTTTACAAAGCATTGAGAGCAGTGAAATAGGTCTATAGTTGGATGGAAGAGATTTAGATCCTTTCTTGGGAATAGGCTGGACACGTGCAGCTCTCCAGCTGTCTGGAAATATACCCGTGTCATAAGAAATTCGAAAGAGCCGGGTTAAAATAGGTGCAAGTTCAGGAGCACATTTTTTTAAAACGATTGCTGGTATTCCATCTAGCCCAGACGATTTCTTGGTGTTAAGAGAAGAAAGGATACGCTTAATGTGTTTTACCTTAAAAATAATATTGGGCATTTTGTGAGGAACTGGGGGAACAGTTGGAATTGGATGATTGACAGGTGGATGAAGGGTTGAATTGGCAGCAAATTGTTTAGCAAATAGTTCGGCCTTTCCTTTAGATGTAGAAATAATTTCATCTTCCAAAGTTAATGGTGGAAAAGAACTGGTACAGAAATTTCTACTGATGTTTTTGGCAAAGGACCAGAAGGATTTACTGCCATTTGAGCAAGAAAGTACTTTGTTTTTTATACGGTTATCAAAGGAGTCCTTGGCGTCTGAGATTGTTTGGTGGTAGTGGTTTCTTGCTTTAATGCTGGCCAGTCGGTTTTCTGGACTAGGATCCTGTAGAAACTTCTTGTGAGCCTGAACTTTTAAAATTCTAGCTTTGTCACATGTTTTAGTGAACCAAGGTTTGTGATTAGAGGGTTTGATGGTTTTCTTGGTGTGAGGTACATAGGTTTCAACGCCCAATAGAATTGACTCGGTCAGTTGGTTACAGATTTCGGAAGGATCCTGGGAAGAAAAGCAGATAGTGTCCCAAGGGTACGTGGCGAAAAAGTCCCTAAGGCCATCCCAGTCGGCTGAGTTGTAGTGCCATACGGTGCGTGATGGCATGGATTCATTTACCTCAGGATGTACAGAGTAAGATACAGTAACCAAGCCATGATCTGAGCGACCTAGAGGGGCAGTAACAGATGCTTCATAAAGTTCAGGGTTAGAAGTAAGAAAAAGATCTAAGGGGTTTGAGCTATAATTTGGCACTCTAGGAAAGTAGGTAGGAGTCATAATAAGGTTGGTAAGAGAATTACTGACCGCGAAGATTTCGGCTGCTCTGCCTTGAGGGTCAGTTTTTGAAGAGCCTAGCCAATCCTTATTATGGACATTGAAATCGCCAAGCACGATTACTTCGGCCATTGTCTTTGACTTGATTGTCCTTGGGATATGGAAATATGCCTTAATGTAGGTAGTGTGCCGTTGTGGCTTAAAATATGTGTACAGGAGATGTGCCTGATGTGTATTTTTCTGGTTATAATGCTGACATGTATATATAAGCTGACATGTTACTGCTTAAAGTGCTCTGCTTATTACAGATTACAATAAAGTGATAAATGACCTATTATTTAAAGTAAATAAAATACTGTAAAAAAGGTTTATAAATACATATATGAAAATTTGGATAAAAAAGTTGATTGACCCAAATATGGAGTGCTAGGGGAAAGAAAGTTGAATGTCCCTCCAATAATTATTTTGAAGATCTGTCTACACCGAGCGTTTCTCACTGGTGGCTCACCCTATAACTCTTTTATCTTTTACGATAGAAAGATAAATTTTGGTATATCGTTTTATGACATAATTGTGGATTGATTAATCTATTTACTTGTTTTTGATTACTTCGGTTTAACTTGAAATTACTGCGAGTTTCAAATTTTAAATAGCACCACCAATATATTTTATCTTTTTCGATAGAATATGATATTCTGAATACATTATTTTTTGAAATTTCAGTCTAGAGTGCCATGATGAAAAAATGAAATTAATCGTCTTTTGTTTTTTACGACTACTCAGGGCGGAGTCAAAGTTTGCAAAATCCTATTTATGGTCATAACTCTTTTTTTGTTTCAAATGGAACGAGGGTGGCTTGTTAGGATATCCAAAAAGAGCATTTATTTAGAATAAATTGTTACCACATAGGCTGTATTTCCAGTAAGACTTATTTTACAGAACACCTAATAAATTTATAATGTTGTCATAAATTAATATTATCATTAGGTATAATGGTTAGTTTGAAATCATTTTATTACATGCTTTTTAGATAAAAAACATTTTCTGATATACCGCCTATGTGGTACCAAATTATTCGAAATAAAATGCTTTTTTCTTAATATTTTTTTTCCACGGGATGGTAATATAATAAGGCATGACATGCACATAAAGGGTGTTTCAGCGCTCTATTTTCGAATGAAAATAAAACAAAATATAAAAATTATATTGGCTGTATTTTTTATTATTTTAAAGCATATTTGATATTATTAGGTTTTAAAAATTTTAAAAATTATATAAGCCAAATGACCGCCTCGGTTTCGCTGAGCCATTCGAATCCTAGAGAACCAATTTTTGATGAAATTCTGATACAAATCTCACCAATGGTGCGAGTTATGTTGGCCTTTAGATTGGCAATCGTTTGTGGTTTGTCCACATATATTCGAGATTTGATGTAGCCCCACAAAAAGAAATCCAACGGAGTTAAAGCGCAGGACCTAGGTGGGAATACCATAAATTAAACGCAGTGCATGGAACGTTTGCCGAACCGAACACTGATTTTGATAATAAGTTTTAATGATTTCTACGCGTTGTTCAATCGTGTAGCGTTCCATAGTAAAATGTCACTACTGACTAAGTACTCTGCCGACATTAAACGGCTGTATCATTCTTGCCTTGGTCATGCGCCGTTGTCAAACATCGAGCGTTAAAAATGGAAAACCTGTTATGATGTCACGTAAATAATAAGTTATAGTTATACATACCACTGCTAGAGAAACCAGCTGGCTTGCTGCGTTTAGATGTAAAGCTAAATTTTACATTAATTCCTTTATTTTTGGAAAAAAACGGAACATTCATCTTTAATTCCCCAGAATGATGACCTATGTAATAAAAGTTTATAAGTGTTGTCTTCAGTAAAAAAAATACTAATATTTTGTATTTAATTACAGGTATAGTCCTGAAGAGCTTCATGCTATGGTTGATCTCAAACCGGAAAAGAAAGACGATGACTGAACTAAATAACGAAAACTCCCTCCTCCCACTGACAATAAAAAACCGGCTTACAATTGCAATTTATTGGTGCCTGAATAATGCTACAAAACTTTTTTCTTACTTTTACAATAATGTTGTTAGTATTTGTATAAAAATAAAAACAAATATTTTTATTAGGTTTATAATGTTTTAAACAGGGATCAAATGGCAATATACAAATAAAGATGTTAGTTTACTACACAAAGTGTTAAAAACGTAACTTTTTTTAAGAGTTCAACGCGTTTTTTACACTTTGAATTAGTGTTTTGTTTCAATGACTACTAGAATTTAATTTTCTATCAATGCAATGTAACAGTAAAAGCGACATCAACTAAATAAAAAGATTCAGTGATAATAAATTCCGCCATTACTTACTCGTTTAGTGAAGGTGTCACTTAATGTAAAATTTGACTGTTGCGAATAAATATGATAGAAATTATCAAAAATTATTAATATTAATGTATTTGGATGACTTAGAAATTGAAGTTATGAAATTTATACAGTCGTCTAAAAAATATAGTATGCAACACATGCATAAAGTGTCTTTTTTCCTCATAGGATTGCCGCACTTGTCGTATCTGCGCTGTTGCCAAATCTCCATGTAAGAATACAATTGATACAATTTTATGTCAGTACTAGGATCTGTATATTGCTCTTTTATCTGTTGTTTCAAACCAAATTTTCAAAATTATTGTTTTAATATTGAACATTGAAATAATTAGTTTGTAAAAACCATGTCAATCTTAACATTTTTGATTAAGATCTAGACATTTATTGCAAGATACAAGACGATTGCGGGTCACTAAAAATGTGATGTTTTACCAAAAAATATTAAATGTTAAACGTATTGTAGTTTTTCTGTGAAGAATGAGCCAGGCGCAATTTTTGTTAAATTTTTAAAAATAATTTGCAACGTTGATGTCACAGTCTACCTTTTTTATTATTTTTTTTTAATACAAGCTTTTTTCAACAAAATATTTTAGTATCTTTTTTATTATAATATTTATAATATGGCACAATTTTTTAAAGACTATCATACTTATACATACACAATTCACTATATTTACAGCCCACATCTGAAGTGTTACTGTGACTTTTTAAAGAATGATAATAGTTATTTACAATTCAGATAATATGCTGCAATGTTTTTAATATTTAAAATGCATTTTATACATGTTTGAATAATAGTAATGTATTGTTAATATTTATTATGGTCGTAAAATACCGACAGTACATTTTACATATTATACTCTAATGAAATACTAAAAGGAACTAATTGTGCCGACAAATTAGAAAACTTAATAAGTAAAGTAAAATTATTAAATTATTTTTGGTAAAAAAGCCACAAGTTCTGAATTTTTTTAACATTTGACAGATATCATTTTAATCGCTTTTTTGACAGAAGGTTAAAATTGTCATATTAGTATATATTTAGTAACTGTCATTCATAATCCATATTTTAGATTTATCGCCAATCCTAACTGTAAGTGTAAAAATTCATTCCTGAAAAGATTTTCTGTTGATTTTTTGTGTAAATCTAAGCAAATACAGTTATTTAGTTTCTTTCTTAAATCAATATTTTAGTAACAATTTTTTTAATTTTTTTGATTGCAATGCTTCCCAAAATGAAAAAAAATCTAATTTGTCGGTTAAACTGAAACGATAAAGTAAAATATTTTTGTCAGTACTCAGGCGACACAGTCAGTTATATTCTTTTTAAACTAAACAATACTTATACAATTATTCTTCAAAGTAATAAAATTAACCAGGTGCCTTTTATCAGCATTACTAGAGTTGCCATCCGTCCCGATATATCGGGACTATCACCGTTATTACGCCTCATGTTCCGACGTCCCGATATCATAGCGAAAAGTCCCGATTTACGATTTGGAATAAAATATTTAATTTTGTATTAACCCTTTTATCAGAATTAATAAAAATATGTAAATACTTATTTTCAATTCCTTCACATAATACCAGTTCAGAGAGAATTTTTCATTAATGGCAAGTCAGCGGACCAACGAAAAGAAACAAATCTGTCAAAGTAATTTTGTAATATCAGTGTAACTTCAAAATATTGAAATTATAAGTATATTAATACACAAAAAATAATAGTTCTCCCCCGCCAAACTTACCAGAAATTAAGGTGTCCCGAAACTGGTTATAGAATTTATGGCAACCCTAGGCATAACTAGACTTCGCAAACAATCATTTATTTTGTCAAAATATTTTCATAGAAAAGAATTTTTTATATTTATTTTATACTGTTAGTATTTTAACAGCTATTTTCAAAACACTGCTATTCTTTAAAAAAAACCTAATTATACCTGATATGGGCACCTGCTAAAATAAAAATCGAACAAGCCAAACACAGCTCTCTGCTAGTAACCAAACCGAAATACTTTTTTTGTTAATGAACAAAAAAAAAGGAACAAAATTTAAAGTGTTAAAAGCGTAAGATAACGATTTCTGTAAATATAAATAATAATTGTTAATTGTGATAAGCCTATGAATCAGATATTTGAAAATAAATAATGTTTATATTTAGATAAAATATTGGACTTTTGTGGGGTAATAGGTTGACCCCCTCGATAAGTATTTTTATATTGGATGTATTTCCTGTTAAATAGGATAATTTATAATTTTTAAACGTTATTTTGTAATTAGTCGACCCGCCGAATAAACAAAATACAAGGGATTGATTAAATAAACAAAATATTAAAAAGTTTTTTTACTTAGCTGTTTTAAAAGATATTTGTATCAACTGAGTTATTATGTATCCTTACATTTTTGGCCTAATTTTTTAATTAGTCTGTATTGTAGCAACAGAAGTATACATGCTAACATTTTAAAACAATTTTGAAATTATTTAAATATTTTTAATTTAATGTGAAGAAAAGGCTGGCCCACGTTTTTTAAGATTCAAATACTACTGGTCTATTACATTATGTTTAACTTTTCTATGTTGCCCAAGTTAATAAAATTAATTCCATTTATATTAAAAATGAACTATTTTTATTGAAGCATATCGAAGAAAATTATAAGGTGTGTCAACATGTTAATTGTATGTTGTAACTGTTTTGTTCTATTCAATTTATTTTTTAAGAGTTTAATAGAATATTACGAAAAAGAGATGTTTATTTAAGGTTTTTTTAATATAAAAACGACACAAATATATGGCCTTTTTCAGGTCTCGTTACATACATATTTAGGTTTTAAAAAGAATAAAAAACTATATTTTTAATGAAACCCATGCCTACGTATTACAGAACAATAATAAAAAATAAATTATATTTTTAAAGGTCTATACTTTAAATTTCTTACTAATCCCCAATTCTTAGCTTTTGGATTATTACATTCTTTTTAAGTATATAACCTTTAAAATTTAAATTTCATTGTTAATGATTCCTTATAAGACACCACAAAAAAATGGTCGTTCAATTCCTTGTATTTTCTTATCCAAAGAGCGCGTTGGTTAATGTTTTTACTTTTGTGGTCTCAACATAGGTTTTAAATTAAGTTATTTTAAACACGACTAGTTAAAAATATAGCAATATTCTCGTTATAGGGAATTTATGCTTGCTATATTTTTGTTTAATGTGTTATTCCTACATTATATAAACTACTGTAATAAATAAAGTGTTTCAATAAAATACTTACATTGTTTTCTTTTGTTTACTTTTTGTCACGCTTTTAGCTACTTACCTACCACCACTATGGGGTTACCAGATGAAAACTTGTTCAGCCTTTAAAGAAAACCGGACATCATATTGTTTAGAAAAGTATCATGTTCACATTATCTTGGTGATGATTACCATTTAATTTTTCTAATAAAAAAAATCCTGCTTGAGCTTTTAACATTTGTTTGCAGTGCCGGATTTAACTATAGGCAACATAGGCAGTTGCCTATGGGCCGCCACCACACCACAAAAAGTAAGGAAAAAAATGAAAATCTTAAAAAAAGGTCGTCGTTTCGAAGAAAGGGCCTTTTTTTTGGTTTTTGGTCTTCAAAATTTTCAGGGGCTGTATTTGTTTGTGCTTATCTTTTTATATGGGTCTTAATATCAAGCTTACCCTTAGGGGCAATTGATATTAAACAATTTCAAACATTGCAAATTACGTTACTTACTGGTCTTTCCTTTTTAAAAGGAAGGATACAACTGGAAAATTTCATTCGAATAATACAAAAACATTTGCGGTTCGACATTACAAAAAACTATTTTAAACCTTTAAAACGATGTACAACCGAAAATTAGCTAACTAAAATAGAAAAACTCGTAAATTGTGTGATCACATACAAAATAACTATATACCTATATATATATATGATATTTTTTCTGTGGTGTGATGTAACCATAAACACTAGTATTATGTAAATAAATGTATTGGTGATTCCCTGAACTCCATATAATATAAAGTAACCTTGGGCGCATTTAGATTCGACAAAATTGGGGTAAACCTTACCCCTACCTTGACCTTGGCAAACGAATGTGTTCCTTATGTTTAGTTTTGATAAGGTCTTGCCTATATTTCTATATTGCGCATGTCGGGCGTCGATTCTGAATGCGCCCCAACAGCAAGATCGTTTAACTAGATAAGGTTGCCTCATTACGTCACATATGTACCGCACTGCTGGTTCCTTGGCGCCAACAAGGATGTCTAGACGGATAATACTATGAGGGCGAAAGAGCGCGATATACAATATTTAAAAATCAGCTAGAATAATCATTGTTAAATATTTTATTAATAGGAAATAAAGAAATTATGGTAACAACTGGAATTAACAGTATTTAAAACTATTTCCTTTAATATTGACAAAAAACACAAACTACACTGTTAAAAACTTCATTAAATAATGAGCAAAATACATATGGTCCGCCATGTTGCAAGGTTTACTGGGCAACCTTACCTAGTTAAACGATCTTGCCCCAACAGAAAGATCTAGGGATATTTTCTTTTTAACCTTAGTAATGTTGGTATAGCTTTCAAAAATATGTTTTTTGACATCTGCCAGAATTTGTTTTGTTTTTGGAGGCATTTTGTGAAATTTCTTCAGGAAAGTTGGAAACTGCAAAAATTCAAATTAGTCATTCATAAAATACGAATTAAAAATGAGTGTAAGTGCAGCGTCAACCGCTTCCGTAGTAGACGAGGAAATGGACGATTGTGGTCCCCAACCGATAGGAAGATTGGAGGTAATTTTTTATATTAAAGATTTTGTATCTTTTTGTTACATTGTGACACAACATCTAAATTTAGGGCAATGGAATAAATGCTGGAGATATTAAAAAGCTTGAAGAGGCCGGTTACCACACTATTGAATCAGTAGCATTTGCTCCCAAAAAATATCTGTTATCAATTAAGGGAATCTCAGAGCAAAAAGCAGATAAAATACTTACCGAAGCATCAAAATTAGTGCCTATGGGTTTTACTACAGCTACAGAATTCCATCAGAAAAGGGCAGATATGATAACAGTTACAACAGGTTCAAAAGAACTAGATAGGTTGTTGGGTGGTGGAATTGAAACAGGTTCCATTACTGAAATGTTTGGCGAGTTTCGCACAGGAAAAACTCAAATCTGCCACACATTAGCTGTCACTTGCCAAGTAAGTAATATGTTACTCTATATGTTATACTACAATATACAGCATGTCCTAGTTCTCTACATATAAAAAAACTTTTTATTATTTATTTTATTAATATTATTCGGTGCTGGTGACATATAAGGGTCAAAAAGGTAAACGCTTTACAGTAACAATTTTAGTATTAATACACTGTGTACTTGTTAAATAATTACTCTAGGTACGAATTAATTCTCTAAAATTACCTTATTAAAAATTACTTACTTTTACAATTTTATCATTTTTTCACCAGACCGGTATATTAGGGTCTAGACTTCGTTACTTGTCGTTTTTACTTGGAGTTCTATATTATGTAGTAGATTTGGTTAGCAACACTTTTTTTTTTTTAATTGGCAGCACCCCTACTCATTTCCTGGTTTTCGCAATTTTGTTGACTATGACGTCATGATGTCATCAGCCAATTCTGATTGGACCATCCAGCGTTCCTCTATCTCATAAGTTTCTAATTTAAAATTAAAAAATAATTTGTGAATATTCCGCGTTTTTTCTTTTTTTTGTATTGAATATAATACAGTATACTATCCACTAAAATTTTAAAAATTCAAAAAATCGGTGACCCTTATGTCACCAGACCCAGTTATCCTAAAAGTTCTGCATGGTCTAAAACCTAAAAAGCAATCATTAGATATTAATTTTTGTCAGTACTTAGTATATTTGGTATTTTAAAAAATGTGAATTTTGTTCAGGGAAAGTGTACCCTTATTTTTAAAAATATCAAAAATTATTATTAACACGTTCACTGCCGCCAACGCGGCTCCCGAGTTTCTGTCACTTTGACAAAGTGCCGACAACGCGTCTCCCGCGTTTTGTACCTAAAGTAATAACGTGGCTCACATTCCTCCAGCACTTTATCAATCAGTTTGTTCTAAAAATGGCACACTGTAAACATTCTGTCATGTTAAAAATTTTTGCCTTTCCAAATTGCTCTATTTGGTTTTTAATTTATTATAATGAATCTAAGCCCTCTAAGCCCTGCTATTGACCGGTACTGAAAGTGTTGAGGAAATTTGTTTAGAAATTAAAATAACTGTTAAATATACAAACTTTTTTTTTTTTTTCGCCCTTTCGGGGTCATCCCATCCAGGCCCGACGACCGCCCCCTAGGTGGTGCACTGCAGCCTGAAGACTTATTGTACCTTGACCCCTACTCCTTCCAATTCAAATTCATTTATTTCATGCTTTAACACAAGGTTTTGCACATGTCAAGAAATACAATGTATAAAAATTAAAATTAAATTACTTAAATTAAAATAAATCAAAAATACACGAAAATAATCACAATAACGAACATTTATAAAAATTCACAAAATTTTACGTTTTTTATTTAAAAACACACTCAGTATGTATCACATTATAAATATCACAGTTTAGAGGAAAATATTATAGCTCAAAAATTAAGAATTAAGTGAAAAAACCATAAATAGGGTAAAGAGTTCACACATCAGTGTTATTTATAAAATAAGAATTGTACTCCTGGAAACTATAAAAAGCTTGTTGTTTAAGTATGCTTTTGATACATGTAAGGAATTTTTTAGTTTATAAATCTTTAAGGTTATTTGGTAAAGAGTTATAAAAGGTCGGACCATAATAATTTATACCATTTCTACTGGAATTTAATCTGTGATAATCAATTCCCTATTTCGAGTGTTGTAAGTGTGGGTGTCTTCGTTGGTCTTGTACTGTATTATGTTGTTTTTAACATACTTTAAACATATGTAAATGTACAGGCAAGGAAAGGTAAGTATGCCAAGCTTCTTAAAAGCTGGTTTAGCATCTTGTCTGTATTTAACACCATATACAAACTTAATCCATTTGCAAGAAAAAAGTTTTTTTTATGATAACAGGATAAAAATTTAAATTTATTTTTGTAATATCTAAATAAAGCTTAAGAACTGTCAAAACAGCGAAAAGTGACAGAAACACTTCTTATCACGTAAAAAAAAATCTTTTTCTTGTAAATGAATGAGTTTGCATATTTAAGAGTTATTTTTATTTCTAAACATTTTTCCTTAATAATAATTTTTGATATTTTTAAAAATAAAGGTACTTTCCTCTTAAAAAATTCATATTTTTTACCCTGTATACTACTGAAAAAATGAATATCTATTGATTGTATTTTAGGTTTTAGATCATGCAGAACTTTTATAAAGAATAATATTTTTCGTAAAATTAATAATAAAATAGTTTTCATTATGTAGAGAACTTACGCGGACACACTGTATAAGGTTCCTCTCCTAAAAATTGATTCAGCAACTATTAATTTAGTAATAATAATATAATAGTAATTCCTTTATTGTCATAAGTACATCATAAGTTTTAAAGAATAAAAATAATTTGACAATGAGTTTAAATTAGCTATACTACAGTAAAAAATTAAACAAGCATTATTATAGGTACTAATTTAGGCTTTCACCTCGGAATCTCACGGAATAAGCTGAATATCTGTAAATAACTTTGTTTTGGTACAAAAATATTCTGCAAAAATCTATAATATCGTGTAAGGAACTCAAAATATGAATGTTTAAAAAATCAGTTATTTTCAAATATCTCGTTTCCTTTGGTTTTAATCGCATTTATAGTTATTATAAAAGTTGTAGAACACAAAATTTTTTACAAATTTGATTTCAAGCATTTTTTTCTGACCAACGGATCCGATAATAGAGGGTGCAGAGTGTAAAGCACTTTACTGTATGTACATACTTTAGCACGCAATTAATCGTAATTTCTAATTTAATATGTTATCTCTTGACTTAAGTATTTGCTAAATATCACGAGTGATTGGATGCTAAGGTATGTACATACAGTAAAGTGCTTTACACTTTGCACTCTCTATTATTGGACCTGTTGGTTAGACAAAAAATACTTAAAATCAAATCTGTAAAGTATTTTGTGTTCTACAACTTTTATAATAAATATAAATGCGATTAAAAGTAAAGGAAACGAGATATTGGCAAAAACTGATTTTTTTGACATTTGTCATATTTCAAGTTCCTTACACAATATCATAGGGGATTTTTGGGAAAGTATTTTTGGTACCAAAATAAAGGTATGTACAGATTTTCAGCTTATTCCGTGGGATTCCGAGATTGACCCATTAATTTGACTAAAGCTAGTTCATACAGACGCGAAAAGCGAATTGCGAAAGCGAATATTTGGCCAAAAATTCTGCGAATATTCGCCAGAAATTGAAATGATCTCAAGTTTCCCGCCCACTAGATTTTAAATCTTGCGAATTCGCAACGTCATTAAAGTATCTTAATTTTAAATTGGCCGCCTTTAATTTTATTTGAAATTGACCAATGAGAATAAAATTCGCATTTGGCAATTCGCTTTTCGCGTCTGTATGAACTAGCTTTAAGAAGACTGGGGTATACATGAAGGAAAAATTTTAAAAATCGTACTTTATAAAGCATTAATTTAATATAAATAAAATGCAATATACAATAAAAAGAAGCAACTTTTAAAAAACAAACGAGACACACCTAACAATAATTATACGAGTAAAATGAATAAAATGCAATATGGATTAAAAATAAACAAAAAACACACTTAACAAATAATTATACGCTAAAATAAATAAAATGTAATTTAAATTAAAAGTATATATCCAAGATAAGAAACACAATTACAGTTAGGTCTAGGAAAAGTAATGAAAATCATTAAAATATTCTGCTAATGAATAAAATTTGGTAATTTTCCAGAAACCTGCGGCAACTCCGATTTTGACGAAATTTGGTATATGGGGTTTTTTGAGGCGCTGATCACGAATCTGAAAGAATTTTTGGCGGAAACATTTCGTTTTTGAGATATTCATCATCAGACTTGAATTTTAAACTAATCCTATTTTGTACAATATTCCCCCTTCTTTGTGCACACAATTCTTGATTTAAAGCTAAAGTGGCACACAATATTTGATTTTCACCTTTTAAAACCCCGTTTTTTTACGTATTTTACATTATTTTTGCATTAAATTGCGTAGCTGTACTTTGAATCATTTCAATCCCAGTGTGCCATGAAGCCCTATGTGTATGTATGGTTGCCGCATTGTCAAAGAAAACCCACGCAATTTAATGCAAAAATAATGTAAAAACGTAGAAAAACGGGGTTTTAAAAGGTGAAAATTAAATATTGTGTGACACTTTAGCTTTAAATCAAGAACTGTGTGCAAAAAGAAGGGGGAATATAGTGAAAATAAGCTTAGTTCAAATTTAAACTTTGATGATGAATATCTCAAGAACAAAACGTTTCCGCCAAAAGATCTTTCAGATTCGTGATCAGCGTCCCAAAAACCCCTTATACTATAGTATACTAAATTTCGTTAAAATCGGAGTTGCCGCAGGTTTCTAGAAAATTACCTAAAATTTCTTTTGAATTAAAAATTGTTTTATATTACTTTTGAAGGCATTCAAACTTGGTGCACCTTTTTTATATTTAAAGGTATTTTATCTTAAACCTTAATACAGCTCACTAGAAGCCCTTTATAAAATAAAGATGTGTGATGAAGTGGCATAGCCAAATCATCCCCACCCCTCGTTATCATGTTCTGAGAGACATCCCCATTGGTGACAAACATATGAGGATTACTCCTTACGAAAACACAACAAACATAAATGCACAAAGATGGATTTATTTTTACAATTTAAAACCAAGTCACATGTTTAGGTACATATAGTTACAGTTTACAGTAAATGCACAGTACACTTATAATTTATTGATTAATGTATATTATCTAATACTTACATGAAAAGAAAAACATGGCATATTTTTATTTTTAGTTGCCCACAGACTGTGGGGGAGCTGAGGAGCAAGTGCCTTTATATTGACACAGAGGGCACATTCCGTCCAGAAAGACTGTTAGCTGTGGCTGAGCGGTTTAAGATGGACCAACAAAAAGTTTTAGACAATGTTGCTTATGCAAGAGCTTACAACACTGATCATCAGACTCAGTTGCTTATACAGGCTAGTGCCATGATGGCTGAATCCAGGTAAGCATTTTTATATTACATTTTTGTAATATATTTTCATGGCAGAATTACTTGCCCACATTTTTGTTAAAATTAAATTTTGTATGTCCGTTTTGTTTATGTTTTTATCTGCAAATATTTTCTAAGTGTTGTTATGTCAACTCGGTGAGAGAGGGAGTTTAATTTTATATCCATCACTACCATTTTAGTGAACAGTGAAAATCATATCAACTTATTAACTGAGCAATAAGATTTACGATATTGATATTTATGGGGTCATCAAATAGGTGGTCTTATTAGAATTACAACAATTAAAGAGTTTTTTTTAAAAACAACCAATGTCATTTTTTTTAATTTTGTGCTGTTCGCACCACCCTTGTAAAAATTCAGTTGTCAAATTTTCAAATATTGCTCCATTGACTGCTAGACAATAATCCAGACATTCATAAAATTGTCTTCTTACATTGCCTAACTGGTAAATTGAAATTTTATTACATTCTGCAGAAATAGCATTTTTGAACTCATCTAGATTAGGGTTATTTTTATCCTTGTATATCATGCTTTTTAAATGGCCCCAGAGAAAGAAGTCATTTGGCGAAATATCAGGAGACCTGGCTGGCCAATTTATTCTGCATTCAAATTTCGATTCAGAAAAAATGGTCCAATAATATGTTGTCCAAAAATCCCCGCCCAAACATTTACTTTCTGTGGATATTGCGTCCTCGTTTCGACAAATCTGTGTTGGTTTTCTGTGCTCCAGTATTGGTAATTTAATGTCCGGTGATGGCTTAGCGTGTAAGGCGTTAAGTCGTTGAGCGAACAACGGACGTGAGGTGGGTTCGAATCCTGCTGAGGCCAAATACTTATTTATAAGTTGGTCGGAAATTTAGTGGTTAGCTCAACACCAGACGGACAAAGTGCAAAATGTATCGACGCTGAAGGCCACCAAAGGACCAGGGCGCCGGAACACACTTTGCCGTGTCCTGCGCAACCGTAGACATGCGGACCCCACTCAGTTGGTAGGTTCAGTAGTGCCCCCTGGGTGGGGACGAGGTCTTAAGTTGTCGCTCATAGGACCGTGGTTCGGAACCCACGTTAAGCTGTAGGTCCCGTCTGGCTGACATCACCCAGACGTAAAAAGACAGGGCGCACAATAAGCCGAGCGGCTTCAGTGCATAGGTTATTCCGGTCCTATTCTAATCTAATCTAATCTAATCGGTAATTTTGATGATTGGGTTCATTGTTTAACGTAAATGTACACTCATCAGTAAAACAAATATTTCTTAAAAATTCCCTGTCCATATTTGCCCTCTCCATTATTTCAAAACAAAATTCCTGCAGTCGTATTTCATCCCCATCCCTTAGCTCTTGATGTCTTTCATATTTGTATTAAATGTATTTATTCCTTTTCAAAATCCGGAGCACTGTTGATTGATCCTTTCCTATATCTCTTCATTTTCTTCCACATGCAATAAAATTTCCAAGTCTCTATCATCTCTTACATTTTATTCTCTTTAATAATCCCTAGCTTCACACCTGCAGTTATTTATCACTGTGCCTTTGGTCTCAAATTTTTTGATAGTCTATCAACTGTTGATTTTCCGGGTATCGGTCTATGCAGATACTGAGCAGCGAATATGTCTGACACCTTTTGGTAACTATTTCCTTGATAGTCCCATTTAATCATCAATACTTTTTCTTCAGTAGTATAACTCATGGTTAATCTTTTTGCTCTACGATTTTTTGATAATAATAAAGCACTAAATTTCAAAATGACAAGGTTATGTCACGCTAACTGGTATTTTTATTGTTGTTCATAAATATGAGCGATAATAATATAACAATTTTAAAAATATATTAGCATCTAACTAGCAAACGGGTTAACCGAAGAATCTAAAGTTTTAACCATGGACGTAGATTTGCATGCTCTTCAATAAACTGCAATAGAATTTTTCTCTAAAATAATTACGGGAGCCAAAAATTAACCCCATTAAAAATTACATGGGATTTCCTATGTCCCGCCCGGCGATGCATCACCCGGTTTAGAGTTAGCCATATATAGATTTGACATTGGCTGATTTAAAAAAAAAACCCTTTCAATTTAATTTAAGTAAATTTTGTAATACAGTGTGTCCATGGATAGACTTAACTATACAGGTAATTTTATTAATTTTTAAAAAAAAAAAAAATTCTTTATAAAAACTGTTGCTTTCTCTGAAATGATAAATGCTATAATATAAATTGCCCTTGTTTTTACTTTTCTTGGGGTTTAAGTCCTTTTAAAAAATACTTTCTCTTCTTATTTTGTTGCATTTATTGACGTTTCGGTACTATTTGACCTTCATCAGAAATAGAAATACAGTTTTTCACTAAGCGCTAAAAATATGACAGTAATAAATATCTAAATCTAGAAGCTAACAACTAATGTTTTACCTTAGACAAATTTTTCGGGAACTGCTCTTTTATGTGTTTGTAAATTTCACTTACATAAGCACTTTTTTTTCTTTTGGTTTTGTGTCATGTTTGCACTGTTACACTAAGGATAGATATGAACTGAGAGCTAGAACCAGGTACATATTTCAGTTTGGGGGTTTGGGTTGAATTAATAATTTAGGTAACAGAGGTAGGAAGGTTTTATGGCAGGATGACGGGTTTTCAACTAATTATTTGATTATTGTTTGAGGGACCAGTCCTA
The DNA here is from genome assembly GCA_014170235.1 of Listronotus bonariensis. Lineage (NCBI taxonomy): Eukaryota > Metazoa > Arthropoda > Insecta > Coleoptera > Curculionidae > Listronotus > Listronotus bonariensis. The sequence goes on from JACEGR010000258.1 coordinate 200,160, forward strand.
TTTTTATTTGGTATTTAGAGTATTTATTATTATGTTGGTTTGCGTTTTTACTGGGTGTTTATTTTATAATGTTGTGGTATATTTTGCTAAGGTTGTTTTGTATCTGTTTTGCGTTTATGTGTCTTTTGTTTTTTTGGTTTCGATCATTTCTAGAAATTCGCGTTTTTAAGTATGACTTTCTGTTTTCAGAATTTTACTTTGTCGAAATCAAATGTGTGTTGTTTATCTATGCTGTGGTTTGTTAAGGCTGTTTTATGTTTTGTCGAATTTGTGACCGTTCATCTATTTTTAGATGTTGGCTGGTTTGACCGATCGTATACTCATTGCAGTTTTGCAATTTCGTATATGTGTGTTTTTATCCTTCGGAATTTTAGTTTAATTTACTAAGCTATTTCGTAGCAGATTGTGACTTCTATGACTGACAGTTATATTGTGGTTTTTAAAACATTTTGTATTTTTCCGACAGGGTTGGAATGTATGGTAGTGACATATATTTTTTATTTTTATCTTTTGTAGGATCCTGATTATTATAAAATTTATGTATTCTCTTTTTAAAAATGTTTTCTATAAGATTTTGCGGGTAGTTGTTAAGTTTTAGAGCTTTTTTGCTTTGGTAATAGCTTCGTGTCGGTATTCGGGGTCGGATAACATTATACTGCGGTCTGCAAGTCCAATAATGACAGTTTTTTGGGATAAGTGATGTTGGGAATCAAAATGAATATATCTGGATGACCACGTTTCTTTTGTTGAGACCATATGGTTTTTAATGTGTTTTCTTTGTGATATATCGTTAAATCTAAGAGGCCGACCTTGCTATCATCTTTCCGTTTCTGGTTAGACATTGAAGTTTGTGGTGGTATTTGTTGAATTCATTCAAAACTGAGTTGCACTAATTTTGGGGACTGCTGTTATCAACAGCGAAGTAACGCCATAAACGCAAAAAGTCGGTGCAACTCAATTTTAAATGAATTTAATAAATACCACCACAAACTTCAATTTTTAATAGAAATGGAAAAAAGATAATAAAATCAATTTCTTAGATTTAACGATATATCACAAGAAAACACATTAAAAACCATATGGTTCACAAAAAGAAACGTGGTCATCCAGATATATTCATTTTAATTCCCAACATCACTTATCCCAAAAAAATCCGTCATTATTGGACTTGCAGACCGCAGTATAATGTTATCGACCCCGAATACCGACACGAAGCTATTACCAAAGCAAAAAAGCTCTAAACTTAACAACTACCCGCAAAATCTTATAAAAGCATTTTAAAAAGAGAATACATAAATTTTATAATAATCAGGATTCTACAAAAAAGATAAAATAAAAATATATGTCACTACCATACATTTCCAACCCTGTCGGAAAAATACAAATATGTTCTTGAAAACCACTAATATAACTGTCAGTCATAGAAGTCACAATCTGCCCCACAGGCGCAGCTTTAGTAGAGGTAAAATCCAAGAACTCCGAAGGATAGAACACTGCACACATAATGAAACTCCGTAGAAACTGCGATGGAGTATACAATCGGTCAAACCAGCCAACATCTAAAAAAATAGGATGAAACTGGTCTACAATTCGACAAGAAACAAAACAGCCATTAACAAAACTTCACAGCATGAGATAAACAGCACGCATTTGATTTTCGACAAAGCAAAATTCTGAAAACAGAAAGTCATACTAAAAACGCGAATTTCTAGAAATGATCGAAATCCAAAAACAAAAACGCCATAAACGCAAAAACAGATACAAAACAACTTAGCAAAAATATACCACAACATTATAAAATAAACACCCAGTAAAAAACGCAAACCAACATAATAATAAATACTCTAAATACCAAATAAAAATAGGACTGGTCCCTTCAAACAATAAAACAACAGTTTAATTGGTTGGAGAAACCCCGTCATCCCCAGGCGCCATATAACAACCTTCCTACCTCTGTTTCCTAAATTATTAATTCAACCCAAAAAACCCCCAAAACTGAAATATGTACCTGGCTCCTAGCTCCTCAGTTCATATCTATCCTTAGTGTATACAAGTGCAAAACATTGTACAAACCAAAAGAAAAAAGTGCTTATGTAAGTGAAATTCTACAAACACATAAAAGAGCAGTTCCCAAAAATTTGTTTAGGTAAAACATTAGTTAGCTTCTAGTGAAGCACAAGGAAAAAATTCCCTACTGTCTTGGTGTATTATATAAAATATTCTACTCCCTTTAAAGACAGTCAAAAGAAAACATCCTGCTTTTCTATGCTATCCACCAGTAGGCTATTAAATCCTGGACTTGCCTGCCTACTGTGAGGCTGTATCTATCGTGATAAATATATATATATATATATATATATATATATATATATATATATATATATATATATATATATATATATATATATATATATATATATATATATATATATATATGTTATATATATATAATATATATATATATATATATATATATATATATCTTTGAAACTACTTGATTTAAAAGTAATAAAAAGGTTTTTCTTGTTGCTTATGATTACTTAGGAAAATTATATATATATCATAAGGCAATTGTTTTAAAAAAATTCTAACAAAAAACATTTTTTTACTGCATTCTATAAACTATTTGTTTTTAAGGTTTTTTTTTAAACGTTAACCTCAATTTTCCTAGAAGCACCAGAAGGAAAAAATGTACCTTTTTGATTACTTTTTAATTGGGTACTTTTAAAAATAAATTTTTCTCATTTTTGTTTCTTTTTGATTTTTCCAAGTAATTTTTTCGTGATTTTGAACCACTTTTTATATCCTACGGCCATTTTTATTATAGCTTTTAGCATTTCAGATAAAGCACAAATTTTTATAAAGAATAAAATTTTAATTTTTTTCAGGTATATTTACAATATATATATATATATATATATATATATATATATATATATATATATATATATATATATATATATATATGTAAGTCTATCTGTGGTGTGTATATTTTATTATATTTTTCGAACTTTAAGTACTGAATATATTGGCTAATAAAAAATTGTGACAAAAGTTAAGGTGAACTTTACATCAATAATATGTCAGTTTAAAATATTCACATATTCTTGTGCACATTTTTTTATTCAAAAATTACCCAATTGGTATTTCATATTAATGATTCAAATACTTTAATCTTAATGCTAGGAGAAGCAGAAGGGATGTTGGAGTTAGTAAGTAGCATAAGTTTTGCATAGATTTAAAAGCTTACAATAATACTGAAAGTGAGAACAACCATAAGCATCCAAAAACCATAAAATAACCTTAGTAAAAATCAATTGGTTTTGAGATATTGGCACTTTAATAAAACAAATTTGAATTACCATGTATATTATATGGCGATTCTTATTAACGCTTTTGCTATTTTAAATAAAGCAAGAGTTGTTATCACCAATACCTTTTTTAAAATATTAAAATTAAAAAATTAATGGATATAGTTAAGTCAAAGAATACATATGCATAGAAGCTCACAAACGAGATTTCAGCGTACCCTGAAATTTTAGTACCTACCCTGACCAGCAGATAGCGAAAGTAGTCCAATCGACCAATAGATAATTTAAATTAAGCTTACAACATTGTTAAAAAGCCCTCGTCGGCATAATTTTGAACTAGTATAAGACTCCATGACAATTGTTGGTCAAGATTTTCTTGTTGTTGTGACAGTTAATATCCTGTTTTTTAAATAATTTTTATAATTTATTAATATTAAGTCTTTATTTAGCAACTTATACTAATTATAAATGTTACAATACAGCTTTAATAATGTTATAGAAAATACATAAATAAAAATCGGTAAAAATACAAATTAAAATAAATAAAATTTAAAAATAGGTCTAGAATAAAAATTACACAAAAACAATATTATATAATAAACGTCAAACAATATAAAAACCATTAAATAAATAGAGTAACACTACACAAAAAAACAATTTAAGGGTCAACAAAGTCCAAACCAATCAATTAAAGAATTAACACAACAAAAAAAGTTTAACGTATAAAAAGGCAAGTTACAAAATCTAATTACACCAAATACTAATTATACTGGTTGCAATGTAATTTTACTAAATTTATCTACAAAAAAGTACGTAAATAAAAATTGGTAAAAGATACAGTTTACAACTAATGAAATTAAAACAATTGGTATAGAACAAAATTACACTCTAAAAAAAACCACTAGATAAACGTTAAAGTGTAAAAATAAACTTTTAATAAAATTTTAAAGTCAATCATAAGTAAATTATATGACAAAAATTTTAAAAGTAATAAAAGACATGACGTAAATATACACAAAAAAGTGTAACAAACGAAAATCAAGTTTTGGGGGTCAGCAAAGTAGGACTCAAAACAAATAAAGCAGTCAACACAAGAAAAAAGTTTAACAGACAAATTCACGAGTTATAAAATGCTACATTCTTTTGGAAGATATCCTTTAAGTTCCCTTTTAAAAGTTAAAAGTGATTTGATAGTCTTCAGTTCCTGAGGTAACTTATTAGAAACATCTAAACCCTTAAAAAACTTTGACACATTTTTTATTTTTTGGTGCAATGAAGAAATCATTTTGCTGTATTGTATTATGGGAGTGTATATCACGAAAGTACAAAAACCAAGACACAGTATTTAAGATACTCTGAAACTAGCAACCAATGTAAGCACTGAAACATTCTTAGGATGAGTAAATGCAATAAAAAAATACAAGAAGAATTAGTCTACAATTTGTGCTAAGTGTTTTTTGTGGTTGTCATCATAGATTCCGTAAACAATTCTGCCAGAAAGCAAAACGTGCAAAGTCGGATTTGTTATGTCTGCAGTTTAAGTATAAATATTCAAGAACTTACGTTTTGTCACTTTATATAAAATTACGCGGAACGTTAGCTGGTAACTACTTTTGGTTTTATTTAGGTTTTTAGACTATGATGCCTAATATTTTGTCCGAAATTTAATGTTTCTTGTTTTCAAAAGGGCTTGCTTCTAACCAAGACACAAAATGAAAATCGTATATTTCTGTAAGTATGGTAAATATTTTCGAGTCTTTGATCTAGATACCCATTCTTATCAGCTGATTGACCGAATTACAACATTGCTGCTCCTTAATTTGAATTCCCTATAGAAACTCGACAGAGGCATCGACCGATTTTTTGATTGGACGACAACTTTCGCTCTCTGGTGGTTAGGGTAGGTACTAAAATCGCAGGGTATGCTGAAATTTCACTTGTGAGCTTCTATGGATATCTATTCTTTGGTTAAGTCCATCTGTAAATACAATGTAGATTTTTCGAATAATTAAAGGTTTGTCTTTGATCAACGAAATGCCTATTCAGTGCTGCAAAACTTAAATTAAAAATTTGATCTAAGAGCATGATTTTAAAGAATTTCAAGTGGAATATCTGGCAAAACAATGATTGTTTACCGTGGTTATTATTTTATGTTTTTCTGGATGCTTAGGGTTGTTCCATTAGCCCTCTGAGAATTAATTTTTGGTTAAACAATGTTACCTGTATTAAAGAAAAAACTAGAAGTAGCCAAAAAAATATTAAATAATCATATAAAAAATTGTTGGCATGTTTTAACGGATGATTTTTTAAGAACTTTGAAAAGTCATACTTAATAATAACAATAACATAATAAAGAATTATTGTAATTTCTTTGATTTTTCTCAAAAATTCATAATACTCTTGCTTTTTCTTTTCCAGATATGCTTTATTAATCGTAGATAGTGCCATGGCTTTATATAGAACAGATTATTCAGGACGAGGTGAATTATCTGCAAGACAAATGCATTTAGCCAGATTTTTGAGAATGTTGCTAAGATTAGCAGATGAAGTAAGTAGTAGCACTTGCGAAAATAAAATAAATTTATTTTAATTCATTTATTAGGTTACCATCCTAATATTTATTTATAAAGTTACATAACATGATTCCATTTATTTATGTAATTTTAGTTCGGAGTAGCTGTTGTAATAACTAACCAAGTAGTTGCCCAAGTTGATGGTGCAGCCATGTTCAATGCAGATCCTAAAAACCTATAGGTGGTAATATTATGGCACATGCCTCTACAACTAGGTTATACTTAAGAAAAGGTAAGTTCTGGTTAGTTTACAAATAAACTTTGGAGGGCAGCAGCGGCACCTTGTACAAATAAAAAAAATAACTTTTTTGAGCCATTCTGTATGTAACTTTAAGATAAAAATTCTTATTTACCACCCTGTATCTCAAAAGTTAGAACATTTAGGACATGGGTTTATTTGAACTTTTCTTCTTAAAAACACCTAAAACGACACATTTTAAGATTAGCAACTTATTTTAAAACACCCTGTATAGCTTAGACCTGGTCATAAAGGAAGTTATTTGTTTAAATCCAGATATCTTAAAACGGCTGCCTAAAATCAATTTTTACCAAATATACCTTTTTTTATGTAAGATATGTTTAAAGAATAAGATTTTTATCTAAAAATTACATACACAGTGTCTCTTTTTATCTAAAAATTGCATACAGAGTTATTTCTCACTGAAATTATGGCCACCACAAGTTACCTTTTTTTTAGATGCTTCCCCTTAATTGATGCCATTGTCACAATGTTTAGAAATTCTTTACCAAAATTGTAGACAATATTCTTTTAATAATATACAGGGTGTCTCTAAAAGGTCTGTACTACATGCTACCACTAACTTGTTGGGCCAAAACTCAATGATCTAACGCAAATTATCTTAGTCAAAAAGTTGATTGTTTGCAAGACACAAGGTGTCAAAGTTTTTATTTTATTTTAATTACTTTTATATATATTATTTATTATAAGATATTTTTATAAAACTTCAGTATTAAAAGGTTGTTCAGAGTGGGGATTTAAATTATGCTAATGTTTTTGTCGTAAAATGTAGGGGAAGCCACCTGCAATCCTTTGCTTAGGTTCAAAATGTCAACTTATTTTTTGTCTCGGTGTATTATAATTTTAGTATGAATTTTTTATTCCGCCATATTTTTTACACCATACCTGATAAATATCGCTGCAAGCAACCTTTTTAAGATACCTCAGAAAAACATTTTATTCCATACAAAAGTTTGCCATTGCATTTATTCACGCGTTATCTAGGGTATCTGGTAGTGTCCAAAAGGTCTGTACAAAATGATACCACAAACAGAAGGTCGTATGACTGGATATCATCATATCTATCTAATCGTCTTCGACTGGTAAACTGTGGGCGAGAAATGTCTCGCCCATCACCGATTTCTTGTGGAGTACCACAGGGATATGGGTTGGGTCCAATTTTGTTCCTGTTATAAATATATTAACGATCTAACGAATCTTCCTATTGACGGCACTTTTACATTATTTGCCGACGACACTACCATTGTATGGAAAAACAAAAATGAGTTGGAATTACAGAAGACAATTTCCAGAGATAATAATAATAATAATAATAATAATACTTTTATTGCCAAAAAATGATTTAAACATCACAAAGCAACGTCACAAAAAGGTGGAAAACATTGATAAATATAAATAAATTAAAATATTACATTAAACAACTAACATAAAGTTAAAATGAAGTTAAAAGTATCATCACCAGTAAGTAATGTAAAGTAAAAATATTTAAGTTACAAACAAAGCACAAATTCATAACATTTCAATATTAAACCTTGTCATTTCATTAATGCTCCTAATATTATTAGGCAGCATATTAAATGCTTTAATTGCCTTAAAATAAGGAACTTTTTCAAAAAATGTCGAAGTGTGTAAAGAAATTCTTAGGCCATCCCTTCCTCTTGTTACCATCGTCATTTCATCCGCGAAGTGATTGGCGTTTGTTTGAAATAGTTCGGGATACTTTTTTACAAATACCAATAATGATTTAAAATAAAGGGATGGAACAGTAATTACTCCCAACCTCGAAAAGTAAGGTCTACAGGATGTTCTTGGATGTAATTAATATATAGTCCTAATAATTCGCTTCTGGGCTACAGTCAACACATTACGTATCCTGCGGAGAAGAGCACAGTAACAATTTAATTTTGATGTCAACACATCAATATGCTTTACCCAATTCAGTACTGGATCAATATAGACTCCTAAAAATTTAATGTTGTCTATTAATGGTATTGATTTATTATTTAGTCGTGCAAGACCAGACTTATTTTGTTTTGTTTTACTAAGCTGGATTAAGCCAGTCTCACCTTCATTAAGTTTTAAATGATTTTCCCTACATTAAGACTGCATCCGTTCTGCAGCCTGCGAATATTCAGCAGACAGACCAGTCATGGCAGGATCTTCCAGAATTACAGTTGTATCATCAACATACTGACAGGCCAATCCAATAATAAAACCATCACATAGACTATTTGCATATAATAGAAACAGTAGAGGTCCTAGGATTGAACCCTGTGCAACTCTCTCTGTTATATCGGATTTTAGTAGTGATACACTTATTCGTCTTATTCCATATATTTCAAGCTTTTTCATTAATAGTGAGTGATCAATCGTATCGAAAGCTTTGGATAAATAAAAAAATAACCCTCCAACCATTTTGATCTAATTTATAAAATATAAATTTTAATGTTTTGTATATTGCCAGCTCAGTAGAACTGTCTGGTACAAAACCATGTTGTTGTGTAGCCAATATATTATTAAGACGTAAGAACTCCAGATCTGGTTGAGATATAAAAAAAAATGGTGCGATTCAAATCTTCTAACATAACAATAACAAATATAATAACATTTAAGTTTAACTTCGACCATCTTTATATTTTAGTAACTCATATAGAAAACAAAAGACACTAAATTTTTGGGAGTGTATGTTGACAGAAACTTAAAGTTTGTAAGTCACATAACTAATTTAAATTAGAAAATTGATAGTGGTTGCTTCGCTGTTCGACTTGTTTCAAACTAGCTGGGTATTGCTGAAGCAAGAACAGCTTACTTTTTATTTGTGGAATCATATTTAAGATATGGAATAGCGTTCTGGGGATACTGCATTCAACATCTTTTTAATTCAGTTACTGGGTAAAGTAAAGTCTCAAGATCAATGTAAACCTCTTTTCATTAAAAACAAAATGTCATGTATTTTTATTATGGAAACTGTATTTCTTGTTCATAAGAAATCCTCTAGTATGCATAATGGGACAATTTACAATACTAGGCAAAATTATAACCTATCACTTCCCATTCCAAAATCTACAGTTACGAAAAATTCCATACTTTATGAAAGTACTAAGATATACAATTACCTCCCTCAGTCATTGGAAACTACTGTTTCATTAAGATTGTTTAAAAATAAAGTAAAAAGCTTATTGGTTAATAAAGCATACTACAACCTGCAGAGTTCTACACTGATACCTTCTGATTGCTTTAATTGCCGTAATTCACTTTAGCGCTTTTATGTTTATTATTGAATTGACTATGTTTTGTATTCTTGCGTTATAAGATTGTATTTTAATCCAAAAGAGTCTATGGTAGCATTTTGTACAGATCTTTTTAGAGACACCCTGTATTTGAATAAATATATTTTGACTGTATCAGTCAAACAAAATTTTAAAAATATACTCTTTTAAGCATAAATTAACCATATCCCCCTGAAGCCCTCTTGGAAAGAGTAGTTATCATTGTTAAGGTGTTTATTAAGGTTTTTACCAGAAAGGAAACTTAAAAATTACCAAAGTTTTGCCATAATAAAGGGTTTTATTCAAAAACAGCCAATGTCAAGTTTTCAGTATAGTATGTTAAAAAAAAAAAACATTAAACCTATATGGCTAACTCCATACAGGGTATCTATAAATTGACGCCCGTGCTTTTAGGGTTCAATTAAGAGGGTTATTATAAGTCGAAAAGTAAGAGTGAAAAAATGTCCGATTCTTCTTTGTTATTAAGTTGCACATTATGGCCTACAACTGAGAACATTCTTAAACGAAACATTTCCTTATAGGTCAATTGAGGTATTTTGAAATTTATTTAATTAAAAAGTAATATTTTTTTTATCATGTGGATTGGAAGAGGTACCGTGGCCACCTAGATCCACGGATCTCAATCCCTTGGATTTCTTTTTATGGGGGTATCTCAAGGAAAAGATTTATCTTGAGACCATTGTGAATACTGAACATGTTGTAGCTCAAATTCATGGTGCTGGGGCATTAATAGATGAAAAACGTTTGTGGTCCCATGATTCATCGCGCAAATGTTTTTGAAGTACGAGGCAACTTGGTCCTTAGACCTTACAATAGGGCCGGGATAACCCATGCACCAAGACGCTCGGCTTATTGTGTGCCCTGTCTTTTAAGTTTGGGTGATGTCAGCCAGACGGGACCTACAGCTTAACGTGGGTTCCGAACCACGGTCCTATAAACGACAACTTAAGACCTCGTCCAGCCAGGGGGCACTACTGAACCTACCAATTGAGTGGGGTTCGCGGTTGCGCAGGATACGGCAAAGTGTGTTCCGGTGCCTTAGTCCTTGCTGGCTATTAGCGTCGATACATTTTGCACTTTGTTCGTCTGTTGTTGAGCTAACCATTAAATTTCTGACCGTAGCAGCCGGCAGGATTTGAACCCACCTCACCTCGGTTGTGCGCTCAACGACCTAATGCTTTAACACGCTAGGCCACCACCCGAAACCTGAGGCAACTTATTTGTGCACATTTTATAAGACCAGTTGTTTTTGTTATTAATCGTAGGTTATTGGTAATAAAATAATATTCATAGATATAATTTTGTGTTTTTTTAATTACTCGATAACGAAGAAGAATCGGTTTTTTACTCTTACTTTTCGACCTGTAATATGACACCTGAATCACATTCTTAAACCACGGGTGTCAATTTTGAGACACCCTGTATATTTTTTGTAACAGGTTTGTAAATATAGCTATATTTTGCGCATTTAGAGAAATATTTGAAATTTCTGTGTGCATTAGTTTTTTTGGAAATTAGGAAATAAACTTGTCATTGGCGCTATGTTAGAAATGACATTGTTTGTTTTTGCAAAAACCCTTCAATTATGGGGTGTTTATGAAGTGTTAGCAATAATTGTAAAAGGAAATAAAAATACATACCACTTAAATATTTCTCCTAATTACAGGTCGTGGAGAAACAAGAATGTGCAAAATCTATGATTCTCCTTGTTTACCTGAAGCTGAGGCTATGTTTGCTATAAATCCTGATGGTATTGGAGATGCTAAGGAATAGTGTCGTTAGATTTTGAATTCTATAAAAATTTGTATTTAAATTTAATTTTGGAAGTGTTAAGAAAATAAGTAAGTAGTAAAAATTAATAACAATTTAAGAGTTTTTGTAAAAAATAAAAGAGATTTATTTTAATTTTTTCTAGCATATTTCTACTAGTATTAATCTTTATACAACTCTTCCCTGACTTTTAATGTAATTTTAATAGTATTTGGTTTCACTAGGTTATAAGTTTTCTTCGCTTAAACTTAAACATTAGATAAAATGGTTTTCAAAAAATGCACCTCATTTTTATGAAAGGACCTACTAAAAGCCGCGGTCCGAATTGTGCTCACAGCAATTACGACGTATAGACTGCTAACGTGCCGTCCGATTTAAGTGAGAGCGCCAACGTCTGTTTGCAGTATTAATAATTCGGACCACTTGAGAGTGTGCTTACGAATTCAACAAGTTCAACATAAGTTTGTGCTTGGTTGATATATATCAAGCATTTTCCGCAATCAAGGATAGTGATGATGGATAAATTTTATTTGAGGACGCTTGAATTCACGAACTTAATACATTGATTCAAATAAATAGTCGCTAAAAAACGTCGATGCTAACGATCCTACCCGTAAGTACTGTCAGCACTAGGGTGTGACGTCACATGTGACGTCATAGCTTCCACAACGCTAACGGTAAGCGTGAAAAGCACGAATCGGACCGCGTGTTGGTACGTTATGAATGCTGTCTGCATCATTCGAATATTCGGCCTAAGAAAGATGCTAGAAAAATATGAAAACTACAGTAATTCATGTTTTCGATAATAAGTAAAAGAGGTGGGTAAAGTTCAGCAATTTGTCGCCCATCATTATAAAAGTTAAAAGTAATTATCAAAATTTATTATATCTATAAAAAGCTTGGGTATTGGTTTTTACAATTTTTACAAGTATAAAAAAAATAAATAGCAAATCACATAAAATTTCCATCAAACTTGGTATATTTGTTGAAATTTTGTTATTTTGAGTGATTTTTATAATTTTCTACTTAAAAATCTGTCAAGCACTTAATGCCAAATCAAATTGCTTACAAAATCATTAAAAATAACAAAATTTCCACAAATATACAAGTTTGATGGCCGTTTATGTGACTTGCTATTTATGTTTTAAACCACTTCTTAAAACATTTAGAGATCAATACCTAAACTTATAGATATAATAAATTAATTTTAATAACAACAAAAAAATGGCTGATCTTTATCCACCTCCTTTACAATTTTGAAAACTCTAAACTCTAAAGTTTTATAATTTTATTATCCTTTATTATTCATTAAAAGAGGACCCAATAACTTAAAAAAGAAGTAAATTACTTTTTAGAACCTAATTAATTATAAAGTCTCCTATGGATTTGTCATCTCTGACTATCTTCCTGTTTAGAGCACTAGGCTCAATAATTATTATACAGTCTGCACGTAAATAGTCCCCTCTGCTAACTTTTGTACCATTAATTTTTTCTTTATCCGCTCTAATTTTGACACAAAGTATTTGAATAATAAGTAAACCAAATTACCTTACAAAGTTATTGTGTCTTCAGTGCCTTATCATTCTAAGTCTTTGGGGACGTCCATTCATCACGTGATGTTTTTGTTTTTTTTTTAACATAGTGATACAATTTTAATAGCTATGAGATAATTACAAACTGGTATTATTACATCACACATATTATGTACAAATGCAGTACATTCCTACTAGGGTTTCCTTGGAGTAAAAACTTTTGTTTTTTAATGAACGCTGTATTTTTGTTAATATTAGGTAGTAGTTTTAAATGTAAAATTAAGTTTATTTATCTTAATATATTTTTGTGATAAAAAGCAGTTTTAATTTCTGCTTTCGATTTTCAGTTTCTCTGCTATTTTTTTTATATAAATACACATGTAAAGTTTGGATTCCGATTATATGTTGACTTCCATCGGTCTCGTTTATTTGATGACAGAGAATACAACGATAAGAACAATTTGTAAAAAAACAATTAAGCAGATTTTTGAAGTTACAACTAAAGGACCCCGCTCAATCTTTATGGAAAATGGCTTTTGGTTATTATTTTTTTAATTTGATATGTGGTAGATCTCGACGCTCTGAGTAAATGTTCTCATGGCACAATGTCCGATCGCCCCTAGTTTTAGAGTTATAGAGCCTCAAAGTTGGATATTTGCTAAGTTGGGATAATTTTAATTTATTTTTGTCTTACTAAAGCTTTTTGAAACATCTCTTGATGCACAACTACAGCTTATAAAATAGTAAAATATATAAAAATATTTTGTACAAAACTTTCTTATAGCAGTGGCGTCGCACCATATAAAACTATTATTAACTTGCCTAAAATGGTCAAACTTTAAAAAATGAAATGTTTAATGATAAAATGAGAATAAGCGGATAGATTTTATTATTTTTTTAAATTATTGTGCAGACTTAGACTAAAGATATAAATACATTTTAGCACCATTAACATATACAGGGTAATAAAACAAGCTGTTTTTGAACTATACTTTTACTATGCCACTTCAGTTAATATTATCTGCTTAAGTAAATAAAGGCATAAGTTTTATTAACTTATTAAGGCGTATCCAGTTTAAAACCAGAGGTAAACCTATATAAAAAAACTACAAATGCCTATTATAATGCCAAAATATACAAGAGATAAAGTTTAAAAAATTTTTAATACCTTATAACTCTTACATTTTTGGTATAGGGATCACTATAGAAATCTAACTTATTTAAATTTATAAAATCCAAAAATGTATCAATATACAGGATGTTCCGTAAAAAAGGCTTCTAATTTGCATCGAAAGGTAGCTTAAAATTATACAGGGCGTTTCTAAACAAATGCGAAAAATTTTAGGAGGTGATTTCTTGTTCAAAATAAAGGGTAGTTTGCTTTATAGACATGGGGTCAAAAAGTCCACCATTCAGTGGTATGATAATAACATGTAGGTTAAATAACTCTAGGGTTAGATAACCTACATCTTAGTATCATGACACCCATTAGAGAGATATCGCAAAAAATGTAGCACAACAATGTCTGATTTTTTTCTTAAAAACAAAATAAGTATTGTATTTAAACTACCAACTAATGTCAAATCAAGACATTTTACTAATGCCTCAATAGGTGACAGCAAATAATTAGTATTTTTATAAAATAAATTTTCCCTTACCAGCATGTATGATTTACATTTTATTTTTTTTTTATTTGATATTGGTAAATTTAACGAATAAAATACAGGGGTTTAAAAAGTTTCTAAATAAACCAGTGTATCCAAATTTATATTTTTAAGGTTATTGACAGAGTATAAAACTCCAAATGGTACACAATACAAAAAAATACACAACCACAATACAAATTTGTAAAAAAAAAAGACGATGCTACACATTACTGAAAATTAACTTTTATACTAAAGCTATCGCTCTCTTAAAACTATTTAAACTTAAAGAAAATAAATCAATATTGCTATAATTATCATTATAATTCTTTAGCAGACGATCAACAAACACATTTTGTCCATAATTAGTCCGGTGCCTATTTACATAAAACAATTGCTGACTACGTGTGGTTCTAGAGGGAATTCGAAAATTAATTGAATTAATTAAATCACAACAATCAAGCATATTATTCAATAGTTTGTATAGGAATATCACCATTGCATCTTCCCTGCGTCTTTTTAATGACTTCAGTCCTAAGAGCTGGATTCTAGTTAAATAAGGCAAGTCCTTGTATGGGAATCTATGCTTGTACAGTAAAAACTTAGCAAATTTATTTTGTATATTTTCAATTCTTTGTTGATTATTTATATAAGAAGGTGACCATATTATACTATTGTACTCTAAAAACGATCGGACCAGACTATTATATAAACAAGAAATTGCCCTAGTATCATAGATATACCTACACGTTCTACAAACAAATCCCAACATTCGATATGCTTTTAAAATAATGCTGTCAATGTGCTTATTAAAGTTAAGCTCCCTGTCGAAGATTACCCCTAAATCGTTAATATGTGGTGCTGTTGTTAATACACTATTGTTAATTTTATAGTCAAATTCGATGGGTCTTTTACATCTATAAAATCTCATTACTTTACATTTATTTATATTTAAAGACAAACAATTATTTCTACACCACTGAACAAGTCCATCCAAATCCTTCTGCACAGCACTACAGTCACTCAAATTACGCACACGGTGAAATATTTTTAAATCGTCAGCATATAGCAGAAATCGACACGTTTTAAAAGCTGACGCAACAGAGTTAAAATATAACAAGAAAAGGACTGGCCCCAGGTGGGAACCTTGTGGAACACCTGACGTAACCTTAATGTTTCTAGACACAGCACCAGCAAGCCGCACACGCTGAACTCTATCTTCCAAATATGAAGCTATCCATTTTAGGTACTGTCCACCGACTCCAATAGCATTTAACTTTTTCAGAAGGCGTTTGTGGGACACAGAATCAAAAGCCTTAGAAACATCAGTATATATTGCATCAACTTGGTAACCCTCCTCAATGCTCTCCACTATGTAATTTTGGTAAACCGCCAAGTTCGACGTCGTAGAGCGATCCTGGTAAAAACCATGCTGTTGAGGTACGATGTAGAATTTATAGGAAGCAAATATTTCGTCAGTTAGGATCGATTCAAATATCTTAGGCAGAATTGACAATAAGGTTATACCACGATAGTTCTGAATTATATTCTTTAGACCAGTTTTGAATACTGGAAATACGGTCGACTCTTTCCAGCAAGACGGAAAGTGACCCTTGTCAAAAGAGTTTTGAAATATGTGGCGCAAAGGCTCAGCTAGTACCAATGCACAGCGCTGCAGAAAAAAGGGTGCAATTCCATCCGGACCTGGTCCCTTTCCAATATCCAGAGACTTCATTTTGGCAACTATTTCAGAGGATGTAAAGGTATGAAATGTAAGGACATCATGCAATTCTTCTGAAATCTCTTCTGATCCTTCATTATCGGAGTCTATATAACAAGAGGAAAAATGGTCCGCAAATGCCTCCACGATCTCATCAGGATTTTCCAAGGTTTCATTATTGTGTATGAAGGTCGTTGGTATGCCATGGTCTTTTCTTAAGGTGTTAACATATGACCAAAAGTACTTTATATTTGAAGGAATACAATGCTCCGTACTTGAAACATACATGAGATAGCACAAATCGATTAGATATTTTGTTTCTCTTCGCAATTGGGAATACTGATTATAGTCAGTTTGGAGACCAGAAGCCCTAAATCTCTGGTACACTTTATTTTTCTTGTTGATTAGATTCTTTAGATCAGCGGTGTACCATTTTGGATATTTTTGGGTTTTAACTACTCTTTTGGTATAAATCTATTAATCGTATCATACACTACGCTATAAAAACAATCAACCATAGACTCTACGTTCTCCGTTTGCAAAATTTCGCTCCAATCAAATTGATTAAGGTATTCTAAAATTTCCTCATAGTTCCCTTTATCATAGTTGTAGACGGTCATATTTTCTCTAGCATTAAGACAACTTACCCTGGAAAGCGAAAATGATATAAGGAGAGCTGGATGATACTCGTCTAATTTACTGTAGCTGGATAACCATGGGGTTTTTAAAAAAGTAAATACTGGAACATATACAGGTCGGATAAGACCACAGTATAAAATTATTTTAGTCTATACAGGGTGTCTCAAAAAGTGTGACGTATCAAAGTTATATTTTTTAAATGGAACACCCTATATTTTATGACGGTTTTAGATTCTACTTTAAAAAATAACTCAAGTTTGTTTATAGTACTAAGTGTCTAATTTTATTCGTTTTTGTGATATTTGATTTTTTTGAAAAATGCAGAGGTAAAATTAAATTGATTTTACTTTAACACTTTTAACACTTTAAACTTTAAAATGTGTAACAAGATTAGAAAAAAGTCTGCCATATCATACGTAGGTCAAATCAAGATCAAATATTGTACAGGGTGATCAAAAAATAATTTCAATTTTTCAGAAAATCAAATAGCCATATCTCTCTTATTTTAAATGGAACACCCTGTATTTTTACGTCACATGATGACAAATAAAATACTCTTTCAAATGGTGTATAGGTTGCCTATACCTATCTTTTGTGCTTTTTAGTAAAATCTGTTTTTACAAATTTTTAGTCCAAATGTTTATTTAAATTAAAGTTGGCTGTGACATAGCAGCCATTAATATTTTCTTAAGAAAATAACAACGACCATTTATTGATTACTAGTGTTTTAGTCAGTTTAAAAGAAATTTCAATGATTTTAAATAAAAACCCTTCTTCTACAACAACAAGATGATATAATACTGGTAGGATGTGAAAAAAATGGTTTACTTTAGTCTAGAGTTAATCCTGAAAAATATTCCAGGAGAAACCATCTGATAACCTTAATAGTTGCTTTAAAAATTTGACACAGTGATTATGAATAATGGAAGAAACGAGTTATAGGTCACAGAATGTCGTCATAACTGACCAGAGGCGTTATTAGGATTGTTTAAAAACACAAGTTTTATCATTACCACATTCAGCTGAAATAAGTGTTATTGGAAGTAGCATTATAAGCAACTAATGATTTTTTCTGTGAATTTTAAAAATAGTGGCAGATAATACAAAATCTTTTAATTTTGTGCTTTTTCCAACAAATTTACATTTTGCAATAACGGCTTAGTAAATAGGCATAGCTATATCACAGCCTACTTACATTTAAATAGACATTTGGAATAAAAAATATGTTAAAACAGATTTACTTAAAGTATAAAAGATAGTATAGGCAACCTATACACCATTTGAAAGAGCATTTGGTTTGTCATCATGTGGTGTAAAAAATACAGGGTGTTCCATTTAAAATAAGAGAGATATTGCAATTTGACTTTCTAAAAATTGAAATTATTTTTGATCACCCTGTATAATCTATGATCTCGATATGACCTACGTATGATAAGGCAGACTTTCCTAATCTTGTAACAAATTTTAAAGTTTAAGGAGTTTATATTGTTAAAATAAAATTAATTTAATTGCACCCTGCATTTTGAAAAAAATCAAATATCACAAAAACGAATAAAATTAGATACTTGGTACTATTAACAAACTTAAATTATTTTTATGTAGAATCTAAAACCGTCATAAAATATAGGGTGTTCCATTTAAAAAATATAACTTTGATACGTCACGCTTTTTGAGACATCCTGTATAGAGTAAAATAATTTTTATACTGTGGCCTTATCCGACCTGTATATGTTTCAGTATTTTAAAAACCCCATGTTTATCCGGCCAGACTTGTCGTATGTGGGCCACCCTGTAGGGTGTTCAGTAAGTTTTGAGATACTTTGTAACTAAATGGTGCAGGAAAGTAACATTGATGTTTTTTGTTTGTACATGTCATGACATGTCGTAGTCCTATATAGTTATTAGTAAACTATCAGTTTTGCGCCAGTTCGTGTCCAGCGATTTTAGCGCAATGGCGTCGTGGACGACTATCGAGTGCCGTGCAATTTTGAAATACAACTTTTCACGTGGGTTATCTCAAGAACAGTGTTTAGAAGAAATGAAGCCTATACTTGGTGATGACTGTCCATCTCGTGCGACCATATACAGATAGTACAAACAATTTCAGCGGGGCTCGTTTTCGCTTGAAGACGCCTCACGCTCAGGTCGACCGTGTGAAGTAGTTACCCCAGAAAACATATCTGCCGTTCAAAAAGCTATAGAAACAAACCGACGAATTACCTATCGACAGTTAGAAGAGACATTCAACATTAGTTTAGCAACATTACACACGATCATACATGAGCACTTGGGTTTTATAAAAATTTGTACTCTTTGGGTTCCACACAAGTTAACTCCCGAGCAGCAGACACAAAGAGTGAATTGGTGTAAAAAAATAACGTCCAAATTCCAGGATGGTAAATCTTAAGACATAGTGTCGATCGTCACGGGAGATGAAACTTATCTTTATTATTACGACGTCCCAACTAAACAACAGAATAAGATATGGGTTCTCGAAGGTGAAGAAACTCCGATCGAAGTTCGCAAATCAAGATCTGTAAAAAAATAATGATAGTTGTTTTCTTTGGTTCAAGAGGAATAATTGAACGTGTTGTGCCCCGAGAACAGAAGACCGTAAATGCTCTCTGGTACACTACAGTATGCCTTTCAAAACTTATAGAAAAGTTAAGAGTGATTCGCCCAAACTCGCAACTCGCTAGCTGGTACCTTCATCGTGACAATGCCCCACCTCATCGAGCTGAACTTACCAGTCAATTTTTGACAGATGCAGGCTTGAGACTTTTGAAACATCGGCCTTATAGCCCCGACTTGGCGCCGTGTGACTTTGGGTTGTTTCCTTTTGTCAAGAGCCAACTGAAAGGACAAAAGTTTAAAACTGAAGACGCGCTACTGGAGGCCTGGGATAAAATATGCGCTAAAATTTCAAATGAAAAGTGAAAAGCTATTTTCAGTGACTAGTTTGTTAGAATGGAAAAGTGTATTCAAAGTGGTGAAAATTATTTTGAAAAAATCAAATAAATGATCATAAAAATTCTTTCACAATCAGAAAGCCACACTATTTAGGAGTGTTATAGGCTATATTTTACTCTGATTAAACAGATATTAACCCTCAACGAAGTGGGCACGGGTCAGCTAGTACTACTATAAAGACGGAGTTGAGTAGTATTTAAATACTCGGTATTCTGAATCTTATTTAGAATACATTTGGCTGGTACTGAAATACATCGTTGTGTTTGGTATCCAGTATTCAACTAAATACTTTTTTGATAAGTAGGTATTTGGGTTTCTGGATTGTAAATACCGTTTTTGAATCATATTATTGGAGTATTTTGAAATAATTTTGGTATTCAGAAACAGGCTCATTTAGTTCCAAACCAGCCAAAAAAACTATGCTAAAATTATTTTAGAAAATAATATGATTATAGGGATAAAAATAAGAGTCATTTAAAATTTGCTTTACAATATACTTATATTTACCTTTGGTAACATGATGAAAAAAACATTAAATTATAATTAATAATTATATAAGTCTTTAATAGCTTAGGATACATTTCAATAAATACTAAAAATAAAATATACACAGAACTAGTCTTTTAATTCATTTCTACCATAACCATAAGAAATGTTGCTAGAATTGCAGACATGTGTCTTATCTTAGCAAAAAAATTAAATAAATGGAAAATGGCTAAATTATAAAAATGGGTTGGTTAAATAAGAGATACATAACGTTGAATAATACAAATTAAACGTTTTTTTTATATTTTTAGTTAGTATTTATACAAGGCGTCCAAGAATATGTGGGCAATCTCTCGGATTCATATAGAACACGTAAAAATTGTGTGACAAGTTCCTATATTTTTTTCCCAAAGCCCCTCTTTACAGAGATATCTGCCCTTAAGGACGCCGCTGGAAATCGGTTTTTCTTGAATAACTTTTGTAGTACTTGGTATAATGAAATAATTTTTTAATAGGATAAATACAAGTAAGGCCTCTTTAAAATGTTGTTCTTGTAAAACATTTGCCTTTATTAGTTCGTCAGGGGCGAACTAACCTTTACACAATAGTGTTAATTATTTTTATACCCTGTATAATAAAGAAATAAAATACGTGTTTTTCGATAGCTTAAATCATTAACTAAAAAAGGTATTTCTATTAGATGTCGATAAATCAAAGCGTTTTCGACAAAAAAAAAAATTGTTTAGTAGGGACATCTAAAAACAATAGGTTATTCTGTTGAAAATGGTACTAAAAAGCCTTATAAAATATTTTTTTATTTTCACGAAACTAAAAATAATGTTGCAGCATTGTAGAGGGTCCCATAATCTTCAATAATTAAAGCTAGGTGATGCATAAGAGGGAGCATATGTCGAATCGACAAACAAAATTATTTAATCCAACCCTATTTAATCAAAATGTTGTTTTTCTCGAAATCGCTTCGCTTTATCGACATCGGACAGGAGTAGCTTTTTCTTTTAGCTAAGGGTTTAAGCTATTTAAAAATAATATTTTTATTCCTTTATTACACAAGTTGTAAAAATAATTAGTACTATTCTGTAAAGGTTAGTCTGCCCCTGGGAAACTAAGGATTCATCATATTTAAAAATGTATTTCATTATACCAAGAGATATAAAAGTTATTCAAGAAAAATCGATTTTTAGTAACGTCCCTTAAGGGCACATATCTCTGTAAAGAGGGACTTTAGGAAAACATTTTATATTAACTTGTCACATTTTTTTATGTGTTCAATATGAATCCAAGAGATTGCCCACATATTCTTGGAAATCCTGTATAGTACACGTCTTTTTATACAGGTTGTTTCAAAACAATTACAACAAAATTAGGAAGGTGTATCTTAATTTTAAATAAAGGGTAATTAGCTGTATAAACAGGAGGTCAAAAGTCAACCAATATCGCGGTACAAAAACGCAATATTTTTACACCTTTTTAGAACACCTGACATTTTTGTTAACTGAATGTACAGGAAAACTTACACAACAACTTAAAAAAACAATTGGATATCCTGGTTTATTTAAAAAGCTATTTTGCCTTCTGAAACTAGAACACCTGACATTTTTGCTAACTGAATGTATAGGAAAACTTACACAACAACTTAAAAAAACAATTGGATATCCTGGTGTATTTAAAAAGCTATTTTGCCTCCTGTGTTTCTCTCAGAATACTTACCGATTTAAAATATAAAAAGTAAAAAGAAAAATATACTTATAGGGACTCGGAAATTCATTTTTGAAAAATACTTTAGTTTTCTGCTTTTTTTTAAGATAAGATAGAAAATAGAAATGTTATTTTGTATATTATCCCATCTTGGTAAGGGTTGATTTTTAAGCCTATGTTTATACAAAAAACTACACTTTATTTCGAACAAGGAATCGCTTCCTTAAGTTTTTCCAATTGGTTTTGTAACACACTGTATACATAATACCACAAAAATGTCCAAAGTTTACAATAAGAAAGGGAAGTGTAACCTAATTAAATAAAATGCAATGTAAATAATAATAAAATTTAAAATAATGTAAATTAAAATATACATAAAGCCCTGTACATTGCAAAAAGTCTATAATTAGAATAGATGGCAAGACTGGCAGAGATAATACTTTTTAAGCATTAAAAAAATTAAACTAGTGTTTTATATATACATGGCACACAAACATAACTTAGTAACTACAAAAAAATAAATTTATAGGAAAACAAAATATTTAATTTATAAAGGCAGTTTCTAGAAACATAATCTTACCCAATTCATTTATGGCATATAAAATGTAACTTTTTACTGCAAATGAGGGTGTCTGCGTGCCAATTTAGGTTTAAATCAAGAACTTAATGCGAAAAGTCAAAATAGGATAAATTTACTTTTTAAGTTTGATAATAGATACCTCGAGAACAAAACGATGACAACTAAAAATTATTTTTGAATCGTAATAGGCGCCTCAAAAAACCCTTTGTATGCAAAAAACCAGCAAACTGGCATAGTGTCCGATAAGTTAACAATCACAATTTTGTTACTAATCATATCAAAAGAAATTATAATAAAATTACCATCTTAATATCCACTGTTGTTTCTTATGTTATTTTGTTCTTAACATTAACACACAGTTGAAGCTAGCTTGATTTATAAAAATATAAACGCGCTTGAAAGTGACTTGAATCGTCCAAGTCAAGCCTGAAAATACGTAGGGTTGACTTCACTAAAGCCGATTAGAAACACCATAAAAACGATTCAAGCGGGCTTAATAACTGCCTAACTTCAGATGAATGGTTCCTTGTCTTTATGATTTTGACATTTTTATAAAAAATATGATTTGAGAAACAGGTGAAAAAACTTTAAAACATGCTTACACCGACAACAGCACACAACACGGGACCAATTAAAAAGTGAGGTTTGTTTTTCATTTGATGTCTACTGAGAAGTTGGATGCAAAACTGCCGCATACGTACGACGATGACTTGGAAATCGCTTCAAAGCCGCTTTTTTCAAACCCGCTTCAACTATTCTATATAAACTTAATCACAGATACGTTGGTCACTTTAAATTGGGAAAAACAACTAGCAAAAATCTTAACAAAACATTGGTTTAAAAATCAGTAACCCTAGTTACCACAATAAAAATTAATTTTATTGGTTTATAAAGTCAGTAACCGCAGGTACTCACTAGGTATCCATTATCAATATAAAATGCCCCTAGTATAATTAAATAAAAAATTTATGAAACATGTCTGCCTAATTCCAGTATTTTAAAAATACAAAAACACAAAGTAAAAACGCATTTCTAAAAATAGCAGTGTCAGTTTTTAATGACCATAAGCAACAAAGTCTCTTATTTAACCAAACCTCAATAACTCCTATGCTAAAGGCGGATCATCATCATCATCCTCTCTTATCATAAATTCATCATAATTCCTATTTCTTTGGTTTAACTTATGTCTTAACCACTTGACCAATTCAAACCTTTTACCTATATAAATACTACATATCACAAATGTTATTAAAAATAAAGGAATCAATATGCCCGCTAAAGAGATCCATTGCCCTGGTTATCTACCAGGTTGAAGTAGTCAACAGTGGTTTTGGGTTGCACACATGTGCCTTTTTCATTTATAAAACCTTGGAGACATTGACAAGTGTTGTTTTGTGTTTCATCACACTGTTCATTGGAGGTACACTGGTCGTAAATGGTGTCGTGGGAATTACATTTCTGACCAACTAGAAAAAAAAATTGTTTCAAAAATATGCTTGTGAATAAAAAAGGCACTGACTAAATGACCGCCGGCGATTTTGCTCAATTATAAGAAGAAAAACCACCGTCCGGCGGTTTTATCTATTTACGTATATGAAAACCGCCGAAAATGTATAATAATTTGTAGGGCCATGCCTACCGGGTGGTACAAGGCACCAGGGCCAGAGTTGGGTCGTATTCGAGATACTCAGTATTCTGAATAGTATTCAGAATACATTTTGCCGGGATTCGAATAGTATTCGAATACATCTGTGTATTTGGTATTCGGCAGAATACTATTTTGCTCAGTATTCGGTATTCTGTATTCAAATACTTTAGAAGTATTCGACAAATATTTTTTTGAGTATTCGAATACTAAAATTGTCATAATTTGAATAACAAAGGGAAGCAAAATAGGAAAAAAAGAGGTAAGGACCTTTTTTTTTTGCTCTTCAATGTTGTCATAGGTTTTGTTTAGTAGTATTCGAATCGAATTGAATACCGATTCCAGGTATTCATGTTTTTTTTTCTTCCAAGTATTCAAATATTCGGTATTCGAATACTTACTTTTTTCGGTATTCGTATTCATATTCGAATACCGATTTTCAGTATTCTGCTCAACTCTGACCAGGGCCTAACGCTGCAGGGCAGAAAATTGTAAAATAAAGGGCGCAAAGTAGAAAATAGAAAATTTGAATGCAATGTGGAGGATACTGTATTGTGAAAGTGGGGCCCTTTTTTTTGCTTTTCCAAAAATTTTTAGGGTCCGCCAAGCATTTTTGCATCACGGTGCCAGTTACCCTAGGAACGGCCCTGATAATTTGTTATTACCGGCGGTTTTTACATATTTTATCGGTTGATGCCGCCTTCCCGCGGCCGTGCCTATAAAAACTATTAAAAACCGCCGAATAATAGTTAATGTTAATCTAACCCTAATAATTATTTATTTTGTTGTGCCGTAAGCGTTTAGTTTTCTTATGGTTTTATTGCTTAATGTTGTAGTTTAGTTCATAGCACCTTTTGGAAAAAAATTGTAGTATAGCGGGATAAGGACAGGCAAATAAAACCACCTTTGTATTTATCCCAACTTTTTGTGGCTGGATTTCCACTTTATCAAGGGTCTATAATTAAAAAAAAACAAAAACTAACCAAAACATTTCGTCACAAGTTTACCAACCAATAGTTTACCGCACCAAAAAACACTTTAAAAAAATGTTAGGCAGAAAAGGCGAAGGAATAACTTATCAGGACGTCGGCATAAAAGTTAACAACAAGATAGAACTTAAAATTCTAAAAAAGTGAAGTGAAAATAAGAAAAAAGGAATAAAAAATTATCCAAAAAAATTAAAAAAAGTTAGTTAGGTACCCAGAATTCAAACTGGGAACCTGTGGCTTAAGTGTCAACACTCATAACCCTGTAGCTATTGGGCCAATTAAATTATTTCTCTTAAGTGTTAATAATGCCTAATAGTCTAAGATCCGAATAGAAAGCGACCTTCACTCATCTGTTTACCAGATAAAAACTATTTTATATTAAAGATAGTATTTAAGCAAAGGTATTGCCATGAGGTTGCCTAAGAAAATTGGGTTAAGGCTATTACCACTTTAAAAAAAATGTTAAAATTTTTGAGTAACCCTGTATAATGTCAATTTTTATTTTTTTATTTTATAAGACAGTACTAATATATTAGTACATTTTGATTCTTTGATTTTATAAATAAAGCTGGGAATTTTTTTTTAATTTTAAACTTTAACATTTTTTTGGTACATTCTGTATTATTTAAAAATATATATTTTAATAACTAGCATACGTATGTATTTAAAAATATAGGAGTTGCCATTATACTAGGTGTGTCAAAAATTTTGACGTTATTTTTTTAATTAAATATGGTCTTGACCCAATTTTTTGAGGCAACCCCATGGCGATACCTTTGTTTAAATACAACTTTAATATAAAACAGTTTTTATCCACTAAACGGATGGGTGAAGGTCGCCTCCTATTCGGATCTCATACTATAATAACTTTATTAAATATAGCTTTGTTAACAAGATTTTTTCTTATTAACAATAAAGCGTATTTTTACTTTGACTTAATATAAAGAATAGAGCAGTGTTTATGCATTATTTACTTTGTAACTTTTCCTGAGAATTTTAAAGTTTGTTCCACTCTCAATGCATGCATAGTTTAAATGATAATACTTTTAGTTTTATTCTTGCCACTAAAATTCTCCTGGCTGAGGTGTATGTACATTTTTTTTAACTTATGAAGACCTTCGACAAAATCTTCTTAGGTGTCAAACGTGTCTCCCAGTTTTATTTTTGTTTTTTTTTATCATTAAAAAATATTATTAAATATTAAAACAAATAATTATTAAGGTTAGGTTAACTTTAACTATTATTCGGCGGTTTTTAATGGTTTTTGTAGACGGCATCTACCGATTAAAATCAGTAAAAACCTCGGGTAATACAAATTAATTTAGATTTTCGGCGGTTTTCATACAGTGACCGCCAAAGAATTGGACACATATGGGAAAAAAATATTTTTGAAAATATTAAAAACTTTTTGGCAATCACATCTCCTTATTGAGTAACCAAAAAATCAATAATGACATCCGGCTCACGAGCGTCCGTTAGGGAGATAATAAAAAAATTAAATTACAATACCAAAAGTGAGGTTAGTTGGCTCGATATCTAAAAACTTATTTAAAAAGATGTTTAGAATTTAATTTTAGGCCGATGTGCAACATTTGAAATAAATATTAAAAAAAAAACTGAAAATAGACATTATTTCCAAAAAAAAAAAAAACTGGTCAATTTACAAATCTTAATTTTTTCCTTTAAAATAAGTTTTTTAATTAATCATGATTCTTGTTTTTCTTTTACATTTAAAACGAGGACATTTTAAAAATCAGATTTGTTAAGTACTCTAAGTGTGTCCACCTGTTTTTTCTAAGAGCGGTATTATTATATTACCATCAAAATGTAATAAACCATGACAGAAAAGACTATTTTAATTAAATATTATAATAAACATAAACATTTTTTAAAGCAGTTATCTTATAATTCAATTAAAGTTGAGTCACGCACCCAATAATTTAAAACTTGTTGTAACTATCTATCTATCTATCTATCTATGTAACGGAATCTTTGAGCCTAATTTTTACCAACTTCCAGCGATTCAATTTCTTTGAAACTTTGCACACGTATCAAGGACCGATGACAATGCAATAATTTAAAAACAGTATCCCGTTATCCTGATTAGGACCGCCAGGATAAATAAATTCCTTTACAGATCCTCTGTGTCTCCTGACAAAATGGCGAAGGAATTTTTTAGTGAATAAACTGGAGCATTTATTTTTAAAAACTAATTGATATATCGAACTAAAAATGATAAATAAATAAGAGTTTAAAAAACTAAAAAAACACGCTTTTATATGCAACCGAACTAAAAATTAGAAAATAATTTTTCATTACAAAGAGTTTGTCACTTCAGAATAAAAGCGTAGGGTGCTTAATATATTAAATGTTATAATTATTCTATTTGCAAATATCTATGAGGGAAAAGTTATGAAAAAATAGTAAAATGCACCCCACGCTTTTTACTCTGAAGTGACAAACTCTTTGTAATGAAAAATTATTTTCTAATTTTTAGTTCGGTTGCTATATAAACGCGTGTTTTTTAGTTTTTTAAACTATTATTTATTAAATTTTCTTGTTTTAAATGTGAAAGAAAAAATAAAAATCATAATAAATTAAATTAGTTTGTCACTTTATAGTTAAAAAACCTATTTTAAAGAAAAAATTAAGATTCGTTAATTGACCAAATTTTTTTTTTTGGACAAAATGTCCTTTTCATTTTTTAAAAATATTTATTTTAAATTTTGCACATCGGCTTAAAACTAAATTCTACACATCTTTTTCAAATAATTTGTTTAAATATCAAGCCAACTAACCTCACTTTTTGAAATTTTAATTTAATTTTTATTGATTATCTCCCCAACAGACGACCAGGAGCCGAATGTTATTATTGATTTTTTGGTTACCCGATAAGCAGAGGTGGTTGGCAAAAAAACTTTTTAATATTATCAAAAAATTTTTTTTTCCCATATGTGTTCAACTCTTTGGCGGTCACTGTGTAAGTAAATAGATAAAACTGCCAGATGGCGGTTTTCTTGTTATAATTAAGCAAAACCGCCGGTAATCGTTTAGCCAGTGCCAATAAAAAAATATATAAATTAAAAAATCTGCACTATATAAAGAAGATCAATAATACATGACCAAAAATATTATATTCTAAGATCGGAATACGAAGTGTCCCGCGCTCATTTGTTTACCGGATAAAAACTGTTTTATGTTAATTAAATAAAGTATTTAAACAGAAAGGTATTGCTATAGGGTTGCCTAAAAAATTGTGGTCAAAGCTATATTTGAATTAAAACAAATAAACTCAAAATTTTTGACACTCCCTGTAAACCACAAATTCTTGAGAATATTTAACCCAACTTGCCGTTCAAAAATGAATGATTTCGGAGATACAGGGTCTCAAAAATGTATTTTGGTTTTACTTTTTTATAAATAATTTTGGTATTAATGTTTGTATAATCATAATATTGGACTAGGGGAGGATTTAAGAGGTAAAAAAATAGAATCAGCAATCAATTTTATTGTAAACTCTAGAGGGAGCCACCTGCGGTAGCTTGTATCAAGGAAGATGAACTTCTTAATAAGGAGCGCTTGATTTTTTTATTTGTCCGAAAATATAGGTTATGTTTCTGACGTCACCTTTTTGCCATAATATTTTTTATCTGACAAAATAAACCAATACTTGCATTCCATAAAATAACATCACTAAAAAAACATTAAAAAAATTGTATCTTACCCTTAATAACGATTTAAACGTAAATTCCCTGTAAAAAAATTGTCCAAAGGTCAGTGACCCCTGTTTACAGGTTTTAAAATTCTCTATAACTGCAGTACTAATAACTACTTAATTTAACCATAAACAGTAAAAACTAAACATATATAATATCCAATGACTAACCAGCAAAATAATTAATAGTTTAAAAACTAAAAACACGCTTTATATGCAACTGAACTAAAATTAGAAAATAATTTTCATTAAAAAATATTGTCATTTCATAGTAAAAAGCGTGGTGCATTTTACTATTTTTTCATAACTTTTCCATCATAGATATTGGCAAATATAATAATTATAACATTTAATATATTAAGCACCCCACGCTTTTTACTATGAAATGACAATATTTTTTTAATGAAAAATTATTTTCTAATTTTTAGTACTATTTTCAATTTTTAGTTCGGTTGCATATAAAAGCGTGTTTTTTAGTTTTTTTAAACTATTAATTATTTTTCATTTTTTAGTTCGTTATAATAATTAACTTTGCTACTTGACAAAATGGCGAAAAAATCTTTTTAGTGAACAAGAGTAGCAAAGTTTGGAATGCTGCCAACAGATGGCAACCCACTAAAAAAATTTTTCGCCATTGAGTAGCAAAGTTTAAATTTTGCCAACAGATGGCAAACTCCATGTTTTGTTTATAATATAATGGAATTTCTTTTCCTGGCGATCCAAAGCAGGATAACGGAGGCTGTTTGCAGATTATTGCATTGTCATGGGTCCTTAATACGTGTGCAAAGTTTCAAAGAAATCGAATAGCTGGAAGTTGGTTAAAATTAGGCTCAAAGATTCCGTTACAAACATAGCCAGATAGTTACAACCCAAGTTAATAAAAGCGTGTTAAAAATAACACCAAACCTGGAAAAAAAACCTTCCAGTTCGATTGTAAACAAAGAATTACGAAAAGATTACGTCACAAAATTAGCGAACATAGGCTTAAATGGGATTGAGCGCTTCTTATTAAAAAGTTTATTTTCCTTGAACTTGTACAAATTTAAAACAAAATAGCTTTTTGAGCCACTCTGTATGTAACTATTAAATAAAAATTTCTATTATTCAACAAGTTTTACATACAGGGTGTTTCCTAATTGCGGTAGGAAAATTTAGAGGCGTATTCCTGAGTCAATTTTATAAAAAAAAGGTGATATAAACATAGGTCAGGAAATGTGTATGTGCATGAATTTTAACAATAAGCCCTTTAATTATAAAAATGTTTTTCATATGGTGTGAAGGTAAGCAGACAAGTCATTTAAAATTTAAAGTATTGCACAGATGTTTAAAAATATTTCTTCCATAAAATAAAGTAGAATGGTGTCAAAAGTTTTCTAGCCTAAGTGCAATAAAAATATCCTATTATTTTTAAAGTTCCTGACTAAAGAGCTCATAAAATTGAATGCTGTTAGATATAAATATTGGTGCCAATAAAACTTCACCCTTCATTGTCTTGGTAAAATATTTCTCTTTAATATGTATCTTCAACCATTTTCATGTGATAACCAACTGTACAAATTACCAATAGGAATGTAAAGCTCAAAATTTATATGTTGTTGAAACACTACTATTATCCAACACCTTCAAGGAGATGTTAAATTATGACGGTTTGGAGGGTAATACACCTGAAGGGAGCAGGTTTCATAGTTTTAACCTTGGTTTTAACACTGTGGAGACAGTACTTTATGTTGGCATATTGAAAGGTGCTAAAGACACAATAATTATAGGTACTATACCTCAGAGCAAAATAAGAAAAAATGTATCAAAATGGAACTGTTAGCCTTAAAAGGGTAAGAAAAGAAAGTTTTTTTGTGACAGCAATAAAGAAAGATATTTTGTTATACACCTAGTACATGAAATTTAAAAAAATGTATTACTACTTACACAATAAAAAAATCCTTATGCTAATCTTTCAGGCAAAGTTATAATAATTTAAATGGGTATTTAAAAACTTAAAACTCCTGTTAACTTCAATAGTAATTTAGTTTTAAACTGGTGCATTAAAGTCAGAAATAAATTCTATCCTTTATTCATAAGATACTAAGATTCAGGTTAAGTAAGTTTCTACATTACATATACATATACTAACACACTCCAGACAACCAATATTTTTTTGGATTTTCACTTGAAACAAACCCCTTACCAAAAAAAAGTACTTCATTGGTTTAAAAAGTCAGTAAACATGTTTACTTACTAAGGGTTTTTTTCTGAGCGTATATTTATTCATTTAAAACATTTAACCAATTAACAATCTTTACATACATAATTAAACAATACACTGCAATATACAACTCAAACAAAAATATTAATATGCACCTAGATGTAAAACATCTGTATGTGCATGACCCACATAATAAACCTAGATATATATCTCAAAATGAAATAAAATATAATATAACTTAAAGATACAGAAAACTACAATACACTTTGTACACTTTATAATTTTACATCAAACAAACAACCTTTCAAATTGTTGCCAATTGTCATAAATGTATCGTTTGCATAATATTTTAAATTTTTAAAATTCTATTAAACATAAACTGATTATAGTTATAGTAGTAAGAAGCATATTATATTTAATTTAAAAATACATTAGGTACAAAAACTACAAAGGAATTTATTAAACCCCATGCTTGTATAGGAAAAAAGGAAATATTTATATAAATAATATTTTTCCACAACCGTTAAAAGAAAAATGCTGTTTTTTTAATTGTTAACATAAAGTTAAAGTACTCCATTCTAGTACGCTACATAAAGTGTTAAAAAAGTAACTTTTTTAACACATCGAAGCTTTTTTCACACTTTGAATTTGTGTTTTGTTTTAAAGCCTACTACAATAAACTAAAATATCAATTTATACAATATAATAACAGTAAAGGCAACATCAGCTGAACCAAAGGGTCAAGTTACTTTTGATTTCGTCATTATTTCTTTTAGTTCATGTGTCACTAGTTTTAAAATTTGACAGTTTGCAAAAATTTAATAGAAATTGTTGAAAATAATAGTGGGTAATAACGAATTTGGATGACTAAGAAATTAAAAAAGAATTTATACTATTATTTCTACATACAATTTTCCTGAAAAATAAGAAGGCTACGATTTTTTGTTGCAACATAATGGCTGTGCTGCAAAAATTAAAATTAATAAGTTCATATAAATAAAACGATGTAAGTATAAAATGGTATTTTGAAAAATTTTTATACGGTCGTGGAAAAAATATAATATGTATCACATGCATATAGTTTCTTTATTTTACTCATGGGATTGCCGCAATTGCCTAACGGCTCGTGCTGTCAAACTTCCCATTAAAAAAAAAAATATCACCTTATGCACTTGTTACATAAATTACTATTTTATAACTTACCGTTACTTAAGGCCTTGGCAAAAACAAACACAGGCAGAAAAAGCCCGCATAGAACGACTTGGCCAAAAGCATTTCTTCGGGTTACATTTCTTTAAAATACGGAAATATATTTAGAAAGCTTTTAATTTATTTAACAACCCTGTTAGGCTTATTCCATTGTGATACGACGACGTTATCTATAATAAAGATAAGAATATTTATCACTTAACTCCAACAATATCAAATATTTATATTTTTTGTTTTTGACAAACAATTATATTATTGTCGAAAAATGTTTTCAACCGGTAGAAGAACGCTGTGAAAAAGCGTATAGAACTGTATGAAAACTTTTACCTTTTAAAGTGGATAATTGATTTTAATGAACACTTACAATTTAATGCACTTATTCAATTTAGTTTGATAGATTAATTTAAATCTTTCCGGAATAAAAACATGACCGACAAAAGTACACAAAACAATACCCACCAAAAATCAAATGTCAAATGTCAAGCAATGAAAATCACAGAACAACAAAGGGTTACTTTGTTAGAGCATATACCTACTAGAAGCAGCGTTGTCGCTTGGCCGTAAGTACCTCGTGCTAAGATATTGGCGGGACAGTCCCGCTTTTTGAAGGAATTTCCCGCGCCCCTACGATTTAAGAAAATGTCCCAATTTTATAAAAAAGTTTCGATTTGCGGTGGGACTGCGTGTAAAGGGGGTTTTATTTGAGGAGGTGAGGACCTTTTCTTTTCTTTTTTTTTTACTCTTTTAAAAAATTTGAGAAATTAAAGGAATAAGTTCTAAGTTGTTATAGAGCTATATAAATGGCAAGGACCATTTCCTTTTTGACTGCAAAAATTTCTGGGAAAAACCTAAAAAGTACATCTAATTTCACTTGTCCCGATTCCTAGGTTTGAAATGTGGTCACTTTATGCTATAAAGTGATATAAGTATATAAGATAATATACAGAGTATCTTTCCAGTAACGCATATAGGGTGCTCCCAAGTAGCTCAGAAGCATTTGGTTTTACTTTATAGCATTCCAGTGACGGAAAGTGTTATGCACCTCAACTACTCCGTTTTTCTTTCCCCTTGCCCCTCATGCACCAACCCCTCTTTTGGTTTTGCTTGCTTGCTTGTTTATGGCTTTCATGCTAGTGAATCGCCAGCTCTTTTGGTTTTCGTGCTCCAAACGTGTTTTTTTATGGTTAAGGATGGACTTTTTAAAATTATTTGTTTCAAATGGAATTAGATATTAAAAAGAGATTATTCTTATAAAGCCAAGAAAGGTTTAAAAAAACTAAATTTTAAAATTTCTTTAAGGTATCTCTTTCCTTGTCAAGGGATGCGTTCCAGTGACTTACTTAATTTTTATAGCAGATCAAGAGCTTCAAGCCCTGGAGCGTGAGGCACAAAAATTTTTGTCACTGGAAAGCTACTCAGGATATCTTACCTCTTGCAAAAGAAATACCAGTGCGCATTCAGATTCGACGGATTCGACAAAATTGGGGTAAACTTTACCCCAACCTTGACCTTGGCAAACGAATTGGTCCCTTATGTTTAGTTTTGATAAGATCTTGCTTATTGCGCATGTCTTTACCGGGCGTCGATTCTGAATGCACTACAGCGAATAAGTCTAGTACAGTGACGTAGCTACTATAGGGCTATGGGCGTGTTTCGCGACCCTCTAGCTAAGGGGGAGCCCCTTGAACTTGGGAGGAGCTCCCGGGTTTAGTTAGTTTTTGGTTATTTTCTAGAAACCTGCGGCCACTCCGATTTAGACGGGGGTTTTTGGAGCGCTGATTACGAATTTAAAAGACTTTTTGGTGGAAACGTTTGTTCTCGAGATATCCATTATAAAGGTTGAAATTAAAACGATTCCTATATTTTCACTATATTCATGCTTCTTTTTGCACACAATCTTTGTTTAAAGCTAAAAGTGGTATACAATATTTGATTTTCACCCTTTAAAGCCGGCTGTCCATAAGAGCGGTTTTCCGCTCGCGGATGATAATTCAGCGTATGTGTGATTGGTTAGTGCAAATTTAAAATGCTTTTCCCGCCATTTTCGACGCAGATCCGCAAAAAGTTGAGATGAAGTTAATTTTTTTGCGTTTTTCACTAGATTGTGCGGATTTTTCAAATTAATAGCCAGGAACTATAACCTTGAACTAGGTAGTTGATGAGCTTGATAATAAGACAATAGATCCATTTTAAATAAAAGAAGTGTTATGGGCGACATTAACTACACATTTTAATTATTTACTTCAGTATGATATTTGCCGAAAAAAAGATATTTATCCTACTTTTAATGCGACCAAAAAGACAAAAAAGGAGGCACTGGTTTTGGGTTAGAAAACATTTTTTAGAAATGAAAAGTTCATAGCCAATACTTTAATAAAGGAGTTAAGACAACATGATGATGAAAAACACATCAATTATTTAAGAATGTCAAAGGAGCATTTTGACAAATTGTTACAGAAAGTTGAGTAAACTATAAGCAAGTCCCACACGCGATTTATGAATTCCTACTGCGTGTCAGCACCTTCATGGAGTTGAAACGCAGTAGCAAATACGGACAGTATCACCTTTATTTACCTTTTTAAACCCTACGTGAGTTTGGTGCTGCAGTCTAGGAGGAATTTAAAAGCACACAAATGCATAATAAGCTGTTTGTGAATTCCTACTGCGTGTCAGCGCCTTCATGGAGTTGAAACGCAATAGCAAATACGAACAGTATCACCGCCCTTTACCACTCTAAATCATACGTAAATTTTGTGCTACAGTTTGATGGAAAGTTAAAAGCATGCATGCAAACGCATAATTTTATTACGAATGAAATTTAACCTGGGAACAAAAGGTCTGTGCCCAAAAGCATTTCAAATCAGTCAGAGTGAATCAAACAGCTCAAATAAAGTGAGATAATTAATACATAACCATTTTTAGAAAAAGTCATAATTTATGAGTTCTTTTGGGAATTTTGTTATTACATATTCGCTTTCATTTAAAAGACAATTATATTTTTAAAAATATTAAAATTAAACTTTTAGTTCTCTAATTGTACATTTTGATTGGTTAGCTATTAAGCTATTATTTTTTTATTATTATTATATATAGTATTTATTAAGTATTTATTATTTATTAAGCTAATAAATATTTTAACTTTTAATTTAAATTTGATACGAGGTATTACAAAATGATGTTAGCAAAGCCAAAAAATCTGACAAAACATTATACAGTGCTTGTCTGAATTCAGGACCTCATCTCCTAACTTTTGTTTGCATTGTTTGGTATTTTTTCATAAAAATGTGAGGACTTTAGTGAGACAACATATACCAAATTCTAGACAGGAAATGACAGACAAATGTCAATCTCACAGCTGGGCGCCATTTTAAAAAGAAAAATTTAATGGAAAAAGTCATAGTGTAAACTTTTTATTTAAAAAACAAACATTGTCACACTACTTTTAGGTTATAAACCGTTCAAAATTTACATAAAACTTAAAGATAACAACCGTATGATTCAATTAAATGCAATAAGACGGCAAAGTAAAAAGATTTAAGACGGGGGCAAAGCATCTCCTGTTACCATGCAGTATGAATTTCAAATATAAAAACAAATTTGCTTGTACTTAAAACATCCCAGGTTTACATTATTACATGCGTAGTTAATGTAATTATAGGGCTGATTTCTGCGTTCTACTTTATGAATGCCTACGCAAAATATTTGTGCTGGCGCGTAGTAGTATTTTTACAGTGTTCTAAAATAAAAACTCCCATTAAAGCATCCTGCATTTTAGCACGGTAGGGTGTTGTAGCGTGGTAGGAATTCATAAAACGCGTCCCACACAGTTCCTGAGCCAATAGGTGCAGGCGAGCGTCTATATAGCTTGTACTCTAAGGTAAATAGGTAACAAAAAAGTGTGTGTGGTAAATAAAAGACTCTATTAACCAAAGTTGCCTAATTTGCTGTATTTATTAATATCCATTATCCAATCCATTTGCCATCCCACAGAAAGATGATGATTGACATCTATAGTGACCTTCACAACTGTAGTATTAACAAAAGAAAATTCTAACATAAAACCACCATATTTAAAACAAAACGCTTTAATATTTTTCGCTACAATGGACGTGTCAGCGGATTTTCTGCGCGTATTTTCAATACGCGGGCGAAAAACCGCTCTCATGGACAGCCGGCTTAAAACCATGTTTTTCTAGCTATTTTACACCTTTTATTAAATAATTGCAAAAGTTCACTTTAAAAATGCGGCAACCATGTATACACGCCGCCATAGCCAACTTCGATGTAAATTGATGATTGAAAGTGGAGCCATGCAATTTAATGCAAAAATAATGTAAAATACGTAGAAAACGGGGTTTTAAAAGGTGAAAATCAAATATTATATTCTACTTTAGCTTTAAATCAAGAATTGTGTGCAAAAAGAAGGGGGAGTATAGTGAAAAAGGATTAGTTCAAATTTCAACTTTGCTGATAGCGCCCCAAAAACCCCGTATACCAAAATTTGTCAAAATCGGAGTTGCTGCTGGTTTCTAGAAAATTACCATCTTTTTTTGCTCTTCATATTTTTTTATTTGGTCCCCAACATTTGCAATTTTTTGGGGCCCTGCTTTACTTTTTGACCCAGAGGTAGTACCTTATTTTTTATTATCCACGGTTTTTGCAGGAATTAAATGACCGTGGCCCTTATCTAGTGCCATTACCATGCTCTTTCACTAAATTCAAAATGTAAAACAAGGATGCAAAAAGTTTATAAGCACCTTTTTGAAGTGTGGTCTTAAAATACTAGAGCAGTTAGTTATTTATTTTTTATTAACAACTAGTCTTACAGGGTACAAAAATACATATTAATCGTAGTTCTCTAGCATTACCGGCAGCAGTAATAAATACCTCTTCTTTATACCAGATCTAATAGAATTTTTATGAAATTTTTATTTAATTACTATTATTTATTTAAAAGATTTGTGTAATCCCAGGTCCAAGAAAACAAACAAAAATTCTAAACTTTCTAGTTAAATGTTTATTTATTGAAGAGAACTTAGTACTTATAAACTATATATTTAAAAATTAGTATCGATGTATGCTACTAATGTTGCTATCAAAGCCAAAAACCACGGCACATACAAAAATTTTTGACTGCTTAGATTGTACAAAAAAGTTTAAAAGAACAAACTTAATGTTAATATCACAACCTATATATTCTATCTACCTATGTACATATATACAACAATAAAATGAAAACAACAAATTTTACAAATTTAGGGTAATCAGATACTTAGTCTACAAGTTAGCTATTAAATAATGGATAATATATATTTTTTTATATTAAAATTAAATAGGAAAATTGCTTTTAATGTTTCAAAATTATTAGAGCATTACTCTACAATGTCTCGCTTTCTAGGCTTCATCAAGAGTACTTCGTATACTAAATTTAGAAAACAGAAATATTCACAAACAGAACCATTAAACACGTTTTCCCAAAAAGGTCTATAAAATATTATTAGGGGTTTTTATAGACCTTTTTGGGAAAAACGTGTTTAATGGTTCTGTTTGTGAATATTTCTCTTTCTAAATTTAGTATACGAAGTACTCTTGATGAAGCCCTAGAAAGGCGAAACAATTGTAGAGTAATGCTCTAATAATTTTGAAACATTAAAAAGCAATTTTCCTATTTAGTATTAATATTTAAAAAATGTTTCACAAGAAACCAACTGCGGATACAATTCAGTGTATATTTTTTTATTTTGAGCTTTTAATTAGTTTGTTATTTAACTATCTATAATAAATAATCTTAATGGAAGGAGCTACAACTGGACAAGAAGATAATTAAAATCTGCCAAAAAAAACACAAAGTTATATTGAGATTGAATTTGATCAAAATTTTGTTTGTCCCGGATTGTATTTTGAATTTTTTTAATGTTGAAAAAATTTCCTATTAATAGATACTTTTTATAGAAACTATTACCAAAACTAAAATTGCATAACACAATGTTTAGTAAAAAAATACCACCGGTATTTTAATGTTGTTAGACGCCATTTATATTTGCAAATGCATATTAGATAAAACCTTCAAATGTTTTTAATTTATCTAGAGTGCAATCAGAAACAACACCTGGCAACGCTCGGTAAAAACACAGGATCGCTCTAAGCTTACCCAAAATGAACATAACAGAACAAATTTAAATTGGCTCAGTGACATACGAGGTAAGATAACTTTTACCCCATAGATCTTGATCCAGAATGCACCTCCGCGTATACACCCCAGATTATAGAATTTCTTATGATATGTCTATATTTGAAAATTAGGTAACTTAGATATTTTTAAAATTAGTATTTGGAATAGTAAAAATTTTGGCTCTATTGCATTGTCAACTGCAGTAATCTTCAAACAATCAAAATCGATTATTTATTGTCTAAATAACGGTGATAAATGGAAATATTCAAAATTATGTATGCATTTATCGTTTTGTGCCTTACAAGAATAAAATTATACTCAGATTAATACTCTAACCTTAAAATGGCGACTAGACTTAACATGAGT
This sequence comes from Listronotus bonariensis, assembly GCA_014170235.1. Lineage (NCBI taxonomy): Eukaryota > Metazoa > Arthropoda > Insecta > Coleoptera > Curculionidae > Listronotus > Listronotus bonariensis. The sequence goes on from JACEGR010000258.1 coordinate 238,945, forward strand.
TTGCTGGAAATAACAATATTTACATTTAAAGCAAAACTAAATATGCACTTGCATATTGCATAAATCCCGATATTGACCACTGTATTTATATTTTTTATTAGCTCATATTATTTGCATCATGGCTTAAAATGTCCTGCAACTCTCAAATATCTTTAAAACGGCTAAAGCTACATATCGATGAGTTTCTGACAAAACAATTGAAATCTTACGGGAAATGATTTTTCTTCCCATCGCGTTATTTCAAGCCGTGTCTTCACTTATTAACATGTTACGAAAACTTGCAGATACATGTTAACAAAACAAATAACATGTTGCTTTAAAAAAACATATTAGATACCATTGTTGGTAACAGTGTTGAGTAGCAAACCGCGTTCCACTTGCTACTCAACACTGTTATCAACAATGTTATCTAACATCTTTCTAACATTTTATAGAAAGTAAGTTATTTGCTTTTTCAACGTGTATCAGCAACAAGTTTTTGTAACATGTTACTAAGTGAGGACACGGCTTTAAACAAAAACTGAGACCTGAAATAAAGCCGTGCACCAACCTATACTAATATATAAAGAGGTAAAGTTTGTAACTTTGTGAGTTTGTTTGTTTGTAGCCGATAATCTTCGGAAGTACTGAACCTATCATAAAAATTATTTCACAATCAGAAAGCTACACTATTCAGGAGTGTTATAGACTATATTTTACTATGATTAAACAAAAAGTTCAGATATTAACGCCCAACGAAGTGGGCACGGGTCAGCGATCTTGGATAAAATATAACTAAAATTCGATATTGACGTTATATATATATATATATATATATATATATATATATATATATATATATATATATATATATATATATATATATATAGAAATTAAGTGTGGATATGTATATGTATACTGTTTCAAATAAAAATCTTTTTGAATTTAAATAATATATATCCAAAATCTTGAGGGTATAGGGAAGGGGAATTGTTTTACTCCGAATTTACCCTGTGCGAAGCCGCGGGGAAATGCCAGTGTATAAAAAAACACAAACTTTGTTTTAAAAATAACTCAATGAAAAGAAAAAAGCGTTTCCCGTAAAATTGACGAATAGGGTTTACGATGTTTTGTCAAAAACCCATCAATATACCAAATTTAATATTAGGAAGGTATCAGGCCTGAAGAATTTAATAGGACTATTAGCACCGTTGCCAGATCTCCCAGTTTGGTTCTACACGTATGGAATGCTAATTTATGTTTATTGCAATAAATTGACAAGATCAAATTTATTAATTCCCAAAATTTACAAAATTTTATTTTTACTAGCTGCTAAGATATGACAACATCACATTTTAGGTAAAAAGTCCAGATGCACTTAAATATCTCCAAAACCGCTTATGCTGTGTTTACAAATTTCGATATTTAAAGGTTTTTGGGCAAGTAGAATTATTCAGTGATATTGTCGTTGTTGCCAGATTTTCCAGTTTAGCGCTACACGTAATATTTTTGGTATCTTAAATGGAATGGACTATTTATTTAAATTGGAATAAAAAAGCGTGCAAACATTAGTAAGATTCAAAATTTTCAAAATTTAATCTTAATAAGGTATCGAGATATGACAACAACCCATTTTAATTAAACTTCGGCAACAATGCTGGTATCACTAATCAATTAATGTTTAAAAACCCCTGATACCTAATTTAGTAAATAGAGCTTTAGTGGTTTTAAAAACATTTAGGCGCTAACATACTTTTGGTGAAAGTGTAGTGTATCATAGCTCGGCAACTAATAGAAACAGGATTTTGAAAATTAAAAATGAGCTGAACCCAGTTTAACGCAATAAAAATAAATGGGGCATTCCATTTAAAAATACGAAAAAAGAAATACATGTAGCACAAAACTGGGAAATCTGGCAACAGTGCCAACATCACTATTTAATACCACTTGTCCTAAGCCGCTTATACACTAAGTTTGGTAAATGCAGCTCTAGCACTTTTTAAGAAAGTTGCGGTACTTTTTACTAACGCAATATGTTAAAATATTCTATGCCTTAAGAGTATATTTTGCCTAATTCTCTAACAATTTTATATGTATCAGTTATTTAACTACATTTCCACACTAAAAATATATTTTTAAATGATCCACTATAATACAACTTCCAATTTGTTAGTTTCTGTTCTCATTTTAGACTTAACCCAGATATAAACTTAATGACCGAGAAGGATTTTTAGTAGAATGTCCACAAAATAATAAAAATATAATTAATATTTTGCTATGGAATATTCAGTCAATAAGAAACAAAATTTTTGGGTTTGAGCTTTTTTGGATAGTACTGAAAGCCCGGAAATCCTTCAATTGACTGAGCATTGGTTGAAACCTAATGAATCATTTTTTTTTAAAACTACTCGGTTTTGTCTAAATATATAATAATAAGAATGACAATTTATAGTATATGTGTGATTTTTAATAAGTTGTTTTAAAAATTGTATTGTATTGATTTGTTTTATTCTAATTTTGTGTAACTGACTATTATAAAATTCATGTCATTCAGTCCCGTTTTCCTTTTTAAATATTTATTTATTAAATACGACTATTAGTATTACTTTTACCATTTTGTTTGTATGTTTGTGGTATATACATGGATTTTGTTTGTTTTTTATTTTTACAATATTGCATTTTTTATTACATTTTTATTTATTACAGCTTTGTTAACAAGAAATAATTCTTAAACAATAAAGCATATTTTGATTGATTGATTGAAATATTTTCTTAAATGTATATATTTTTTTATAGCTTTGTCAATGAGAATTTTGTTCTTTGGACAATAAAGCATACTTTGAGTTTGAGTTTGAAAGTTACAACTACAAACTAAAGTGTGTAATGGGTAAATTTTTCTGTTATAGAATTGTGTATAATTTAACATACATTTAAAAGTTTTGCACTATTTTCTGTATGTCATTATTTAAGGACATTTAAAAGCATTGAGTGCATATTTATCTTAGCTGTACTTGTATGGACAAAATTAAAAACACATGGATTAACCTCATCCAGTTGTCCACACGAAAGGTTCTAATCGGTCTTCAATATCTAGGTAGTTATTTAGAGTCTCCATACTTTCTAAAGTCTGATTCAACAGCATATGACACCTGTTGAGTTGATGAGATATTTCTTGAACTTTTGAAAGCCTTTCCGCATATTTAGCAAATTTTTTCTGCTTTTCGGTAGCTGCTGCTACAATTTTACTTATGTCGGAATCCACCTAGATAAAAAGATTTTAAGGTGAAGACACGAAAGTAACAATTTTTTACAAAATACAGATCTCTTATAGAGAATAAAATAAATTCTTGATAATGAAGTCTTGCAAATTAATAATTCATATTCAAGAATAAATAGCACCAATATTTAATGTTTATAAGTGTTCTTTACTTTTTACATCTCTAAGAAAAGGTGGTAGAATATTAAAACTTTTTTGATTTTCTTAAATTTAATTTTATGAATGAAAAACATTTCAAAAACATTGTGTAAGAGTTTAAGATAAATTGGAGCAAAATTAATAAAGATACAGCAGTTTAAGACAGTCTCATTGTTCAACATCTTATAAACATTTTATTTCAAATTTTTTAGTGTTTAGAACTTTAAAGTATTTTTTCCACAAATGCAGTTTTTAAAATTGGTGCCCATCAAAACTTTAAAAGTACTGCACCAAATTTTTACCATTACTTCTTAACATAATTTACGAAGGTTTATCTTAAATTGGTCAATATGTATATGTATATCTCAGTCAAATGGCTTCTGTCTAGGCAAATGCTGTTTGACTAGTCAATTAGCATTTGATTCTATTTGTCTAGGCACTTTTTAGAAATATTTGCATAACTAGATTGTCATGCAAAAATGTCACGTTAGGGGGTCATGCTTAGTTCCTGATTAGTTTTTTTTTATTTCTTATTAAAGCAAATTAAAAAAAAAAAAAAAAAAAGATTTGATTAACCAGAACTAACTATGACCCTCCCAATGTGAGTGTTTTGCATGACCAAGCATTTGCCTAGACAGAAGCCATTTTTCTAAAATTACTATTTGACTGTGACATATACAGTGTGCACGTAAATAGTCCCCTCCCCCTTTTAACTCTGGTACTCTTAAATTTTTCTTTATAAAATTTGGGTACGAATAATAATAATAATAAAAATTAAGGGGGTCTTGTGGTACATTATTTTAAAGCTTCTGGTGAGTACTTTATTATCCTAAAATATAAAGTCAATACCTTCACCTACTACAAAATGGCGGTACTTTTTAAAAATGCCCTATTTGGATGGCCATATTAATTCTGAAACTTATACAGTTAGATGTACATATGTAGTATTTTCTGAAAGCTATTTTAAATATGTTTTTAGTGATACTAATATTATACAGGGTGGGACAAAAAAACTAATTTTTTTAATGAAGCACCCTGTATATTTAATTACCGCTAAAAGATCCTTAAAAGAGTTTTAAGAAAATACCATAAAGTACATAACATTTCGCAGATATAATTTTTGAAGAATTGCTTGGAATCAAAACAGTGCAAGTCATACAAATTTTCAGTTAACACAGAGCAATACTCAAGTAAGTTAAAATTGTGTTTCCAGAACGTAAGAGGACTTCGCAGTTAACTTATTGAATTTGCAAATAATGTGGCTCCTATTAATTATGATATACTGGCCATCACAGAAACTTGGCTTACGCCTGATTTTTGTAGTTCAGAACTGGGCTGCGATGGTTTCAATATTTTTCGTGATGATAGAGATATTGTTGTTACTGGTAAGAAAAGAGGAGTGGAGAGCTGTTTGTAGTTTTAAACCCTTTTATTTGACTCCTATGAATATGATTTTAACCACTGTAATTATGTAAGTCTTAACAATTTTATACTTAATTGTAACTTTGACCTCATTTTTGATGGTGATATTGATAGTGACAGTTTTTAATAATATTTTGGAGTATTGTTTGCAATGTTTCATATGGAGGAAAAGAATAAAAAATACATCTAGATTTCCGCAATGGTTTGATCACGAGTTAAAGCAAAATGTCAATAAAAGAGAGAAGCTCACAAAAAAATAAACTTTCTAGATCTCCATTAGATTATTCAACTTTTAGTGATTTACGAAAACTTTGTAAGACACAGGCTATGGTCTGCTATATTAATTATATATCCAAAGTGGAAGAAAGCCTTAAAAATAATCCTAAATCTTTCTGGAAATACATTCATTCCAAAAATAAAGATGGTAATATGCCAAATGAGATGTTTTAACTTTTCATTAGTATACCAGGCTTCATCTAGTCTGGAAGATATACAAGATAGGTTTAACTTTTTTCCTTCACAAGATATCAATATTGGTTCCTTCCATACAAAATTTCTAATGTTTATGATATACTTTTAAATATTAACTTAAATTTGGGGCCTGGTCCAGACAACATAAGTCCAGTATTCCTAAAAATTTGGCATTTGCTTTAGCTTGACCACTTTAGCTTCTTTTTAATAAATCTCTTGTTCAGGGCACTTTTCCGGACGTATGGAAGGATACTCATATCGTTCCCATATTTAAAAACTCTGGTTATAGAAACTTGGTAACTGGTCATCGCCCTAAGCCGGCTACTTACTACGCGGTACTTGCCAAGTACTTGGTAAATAGCAAGTAGAGTATACGATGATCGTTTAGACTTGGCAAGTTACTTGCACTTCCCGACCTGTAGCGGAAAACAATCATTAGTCAAAGGAGCCAAGTACTTGACTTGGCAATTTATTTACCGGCGCTACATTACGCGTTAACTTGGCAAGTCGAATTGAAGGGTCGGGTCGCGGGGAATAACAATCAAAGTCAGATTGGCATATTTTGTCAGTATTTGCGTTTTAATATTTGTTAAGCTGTGGTTGTATCTTTAAACCGTTTTTTTTCGAGGACTTCGAACTTGTTTAATTGTTATTAGCAATAGTGGTATTATATTGGGTACTAGCTTTTTGATGGTGCCATAGGTAAAAGAGCTTGCGCTAGTCGAGTGGCGCAGGTAGCAACACAACTATATATACAAAAAGAAAAATACCTACCTATCTTTACTACTGTTAAGAAATGTAATCCATCACCTTCTACGTTTGCATATCTTTTCTCTATTTTTTAACAAAATATAACCACAACTGATTGTTACAAAAGCAGCTAAAACTGTCGTTTCACTTTCGTTCATCTTTAAAAACTACTTGTTGTTTTTTACTTGTACTTTCCAAAAACTCGCAATTCTATAAGTAGACGCGTAATGCTTACTTGGAACTCGACAAATAGTTGCCAAGTATATTCCGAGTCAAGTTACTCGCCAAGTACCGCGTAATGAGTAGCCGGCTTTATTAGCAAAATTAGCTTAATACCAAAAGTATTTGAAGCACTTGTCAATGATTACTTGGTGTTTTGCTTTAAAAATATTATTATTAACGATCAGCATGGCTTGTTTCAGACCAGATCAGTCACCACTAACCTTTTGCTTTACCGTGACTATATTGCGAGCTCCTTGGAGGAGGCTTGTGTGGTTGATTCAATTTACACCGATTTCTCCAAGGCGTTCGACACTGTAGATCACGGAATATAACAATTTAAACTTAAAGCCTATGACATTCATGGTAAACTCTTTGACTGGCTTAATTCGTATCTGACTGGCAGGAGGCAGATTGTTTGTGTAAACGGATTCCTTTCATCGGTAATTCATGTTACCTCGGTCGTTCTTCAAGGAGCTCATTTGTAACCACTTTTCTTTAACCTTTTATTAACGACATTGCTAATTGTTTTAAACACTCAAGATTTGTACTTTTTGCTGATGATTTAAAAATGTTTTTATCTATAATCCCGAATTATGGGTCCCACCAATGTCTTTGAAGGTGACTTATTTATTATAAGTAAGGAGGCCTTAAAAATGAGATTAAAACTAATGTGCTTTTGTGTTTTGGATCGATTATTGTTGTTTTTTTTGTGTAGAATAGTTAACTCTTACTTTGTAGGTAATTTTTCATTATTAATTATATTATTACTGTAAATGTCCCGTAATAAATAAATAAATAAATAAATAAATTAGTTTCTGATAACAGTACTCACTTTAAATGTCCAAACATCTTATAAAGAAAATAAATATTCAGCTGCTTTTTTCTTAGACATACAAAAAGCCTTTGATAGTACTTGGCATAATGGGTTGCTTTACAAACTAAACAAACTCAACTGACCCAAATATCTAATATATCTCTTAAAAAACTACCTTTCAAACCGGAAGCTAAGAACTCGTGTAAACAACTCTTATTCTGAAAGTTTCATACCTGAACAAGGACTACCTCAGGGCTCTCCACTATCACCACTTCTTTACAACATCTTTTGCCCCGACCTGTACAATCACAGTTTTGCAAATCCAAATTTCATTAACCCAAATTCATATATACTTCAATTTGCTGATGACACCGCCATTATTTCCCACGATAATACACTAAAAAGGACTGTAGCTAACATTCAAAATCTGTGTAACACCCCTAGTCACTGGATGCAAAAGTGGCGCATTAAGCCAAACCCACAAAAATCTAATTTCATGATATTCATCACCAAAATCTCCCTGTGCATCTCCTACAGTCTTTAATGTTCCAGTAAAAATGTTTTGCGTCCCACTAAAGTCGTATTAAAATGTTTGGGAATAATATTGGACCAAAACTGAATTTTAAATTACACACACAAGATGTCAAGAAGAAAGTGCTCTCCCGAGCAAAACATTTTCGATCACTGACTTACAAAGACCAGGGAATCAATATGCAGACTGCAACCTGAATATACACTATGATATGTAGACCGATAATTGAATATGGCCATGTACTTCTATGTAATGCCCGCAGACAAGCTCTCTATAACATTGAGATTGGTGAAAGAACCAGCCTAAGGACAGTAAAAAAAAATGAGACACCCTACAAATCCTCTGTTTAATCCTTCAAATGCCCCGTTATACCAACAAACCCAAATTTTACCTATTTTAGATCGCCTTCAGACCCTATACATAAAATTTGTTAATAAACGTTCAAACCTCAATACCTTTTGTATATGTATGTAGTATAGTAGTATAAATGTAAATATAAAAACACTGTAAATTGTTTATATGGCAGGAAGACTTCGATTGTTAGCCTTTTGGGCCAAGTGCCTAATAAAGTTTGTGAATAATAAAAAATAGTTTGAAAGATGGCCATTCAAATAAAAAATTTGGGTATTTTTTAAAGTACCGTCATTTTGTAATGGGTGAAGATATTGACTTTATATCCCTAGGGTTATAAAGGACTCGTCAAGAGCCTTAAAATGAAATGACACAAGACCCCCCTTTCCATTTAATTTTTTTTCTTGAAATGGCGCTCATCTGCTATTTTGATTGTTGCAACTATTATTTTTACATCAAAAAGTAGTTTATATCCTCCATTAGTCAAACCCAAATTTATTACTATACAGCATAAGTGCTACATGGATTAATTATCTAATAAGTGATGAAATTCACCTTTTTTCTTAATGCCTCCAAAATTACTACTACCACCGTATTTTTTGGTACTTTTTGCAGAAATTGTAGAAAATATAGATATAAATATTATATTTTAATAATGCAATAAATTAATTTTTACTGTGTATTAAAACAAATCATAAAAATATACCTATTTGAGCATGAAATAACCCAAGAAAAGTAATTGGCAACTCTTTTTCTAATTTAATTATTTTTGTGTCTTATTATTATTTACTTTTTACCTCTCGAACTTTTGAGTTAGCTGGTTTTGTTCAGTAGCTACTAAATTAGCAGCAGCAGTAAGATGATGCTGATATCTCAGACATAAATTTCTAAATGGAGAGGGATCTAGTCTTTCCAAAACCTCAGGATCTCTGGCAGCAGGCAAACTAGAAATTAAGAATAAGTTATTTTTTTAATGATAATAGCATTGTAATATCTAGTCAAACTCTACAAAACCCAGTAATTTTAAAATTGCATAAGTAAATAAATGAAAAACATTATTTTTTTTTGTTGCCAGCACTTAATGAGCACTTACAAGGGGAGGGTACGACATGGGAAATTCAATTGGCGATGGGTTTTGCACAATAATAGTACTCCATAAGGGTTTTTAACCCCTAATAGATTAGCGCCGAATGGTCAGCCATTTCCGAGAAAAAAAGCCTCTGAAAATTCAGTCCTAGTTTAAATATTGAAAAGATTGTTTAATCAACAGATATAAAATAGCCTACCACACACACAACAGCATTTAACAAATCAATCTTTTCAAGTTCTTTCATCACTTTCGAAGGTTTCCGAAAAGGCCCGGATTATCCATTAAGAACTTTTATGCCATCCTGTACTATAGAATTTTCGCGATATTTCTCCAAAATTCAAGATCATTCTTCACTCTTCCACATTACTATAAAAGGGCGACAGAAAACCTTCGAAGGATTAGTATTGATTCAACTTTTGTGGTGTAAACTTTGAGACATTGACAATTAAAGATTTTGTCGTTGTTTTAACCATAGTTAATTTTTATTGTTAATAAAAGTATAAAAACGAAGGTACGTGTTTCTATACGAAGTGATATATTTATATGGATATTTATGGTTTTATTCGATTTCTCCTCTCATATAAGCAGCACCCATTGAGCACTAATTAGGGATACCTGAGATTACATATGCAGTTATGTTGATTTTCTGTTATTTGGAGCTAGCATTGTATTTCCCCGACCTGAGAAGAGCATCAAATTTTTAATTTTGCCACTAAATTAGCATCAAATTAACACTATATTTTAGGAATTTTTTTTTAATCTGCTCACTTTACAATGCTAGCTTAGAGACGTCATTTCTACTGCCTTTAAAATACAACAATCCGCAAGATTTGTAATATTAATTTATTCTAATGCCAGTTTTATAAAGTTTTGATTACTTACTACCAAATTTCTAAAAATGTTTCCAGAATAATGGATTTTATAACTGAGGTAGCTGAAAGAATACTATACCTTAATGTGGCTCTCATAATTGGTAAAAACATTGGTATACTTTGTAGTTTAAGAACATCTGGATCTTTATCTGTAATTGCATTAGTTTCTGCTCCTCTAATAACAACAATAGTATTGTGAGCACTTTTAGTTCTGGACTGCTTTGTAGTCTGTGGTCTACGACTTGTTGTGGACTTACTTTTGATCAGTTGTTTATTTGCTAATTTAGGTGAGTCTAAAAATTTACAACAGTTAAAGATACAAAATAAATCCACTTACAATAAAAGTATCATGGATGGCCAATCAAAGATTTTAGCTTTATTCCTAATATATCATGTACTTATTACACTTTATAATTTATATTTTCTCCAGTCTTCTCTTTATATTTAACTAAGGTGCACTATGAGGATGCCAACAAGGAATATAAGCACAATAAGCAAAATAAACAAGCTGTAGGAAAACCTAATAAAGGAGCTAAAGCAATGGTCCCCGTGTGCAAATAAGGATTTGGTGCTCCTTAAGACATTTTGGATCAGATTTTTTTTTTGGAGTTCGATAGGTAGTTAGGTGTTTGACATATAGCAAAAACGGAACTTTAGAAGTCCTATTTATTTGTAGACTAAAATATCAAAATGAAACAAACAGAATAAAATCATACCAAAATAAATTAAAATAAATTCTTTTTACACCCATTTATAAGCATTTACTTAACTAATGGGGTTCTACGTTATTTATAAAAACTGGAAACTAACCCAAAACTATAAATCACAGTGGCCCTGCTTACATAGATATCTTAAACTCTTACCTCCAATAGGACGATTTACCGTATAACTGATATAAGGAAGATCGGTATCACTGCAAACACTAGGTCCTGGAGAGATAGATCTACCGTTTTCACCAGTTTCAAAGGGCTGATCTGTAGTACTTGCACCAGGGTTAGCAATTGTATGTTGCTTTCTAAAACTCGTCTTTACTTGATTCTTTTTATTGGAATCTTGATTTTCTAAGTGACTTGAATGTTCCGATCCCATGTTTGTATTCTAAAATAGTTTTTCGTAATTATATTTCTTATCTTTATCTGAAATAATTTAAATGTTTTTGTCTTGTTTTTGTTTACTAATTTGACATTATTGACATGTATGAAGCAGATATTTAAAAGTAATTTTTTCGCGATGGAACGTCTAAAAACGGTTAATTACATTACTGACGTCACTATAATTCAAAATTATATTGATAATACTTTTTTGCATAAAGTACACCATCATCATTAAATTTATCTATATTAAGATTTGTTGAAAATCAGCGCAATAAGGTTAAATTTAAAAATGAAACAAATATTATATCTTTGTTATCTATCAAGGTATTTTATTAACTGCTGTTTCAACCTTTGGTACATATACTTGTCTAGAAAGTTGCTGCCACTCAGATTTTGACAAAATTTAGTATACGAGATTTTTTGGGGCACTGAAGTTAAATGGGTAAACAATATTTGATTTATATAATATACCATTAGAAAACCTCTTGCTCTATTTATTTAACATTAATAAGTGGCAAACAGTGCCGATTCTGGGATTTCTGTCATTCCGTGCATAAAGAGAAATTGCCGCCCCTACAGGGCTGCTCCTAGGATAACTTGCGCCCTGTTGCGCAAAAAAATTGAGGTATAAAAATGTTTGTTAAAACGACGCCCTCTAATTTTTGTCGCCCTGTGCGAGTGGTCCATCATCTGCACGCCCGTCAGAAACGGCCCTGATTGCAAAGCTTTATTTTAAATCATTTTAACCGCAGCAACCTTTGTCGGTACTAGTGTATACATTGTTGCAGCGTTTGAGGGGTTGAAGCTGTGCAGTTTGATAGAAAAAAAGTGTAATATAAATTAGAAATATAGGTTCTAGTATTAAAGGGTGTAAATTAAATATTGCGTCCCAATCCCAATATATCTTTATATCAAGTATTGTTTGTAAAATGGGGGAAATATAGCAAAAATAGGGCGAGTTGAATTTTCAGCATTGATGGCGGATATCTTTCGAGTCTCGAGAGCGAAACGTTTCCGAAAGAAAAATCGAGTTTTTTCAATAAATATCCTAAAAATTGAACACGTAGAATTTTTAGTAGTTACGGTTTTTTTCTAAATGGAGTTATATTATTTAAACGTATTTGTCTATTTTGTTTTATTTAAACTGCACTATCACAACTTAATCCAGTAACAGATTTTCTCTAAAACCAATATTTTTTTAATAAAGAATTATTGTACATTGGAATACAAAAATGTATATCACATTTCTAGTGTAATAAAAAAATGTTTGTTAGGTTTAAAGAAACACTCGCAGTTTACGTTCACAGAGTTACTAGATTTGCAAAACCGAAACTAGACCGCGGAAGAAAAGTCGTCGCAACTTCGCTTATCAGCTATTTCGCGTCTGTATTTTGGCTAATCAGTAACTGGTTGAACCGCAAAAACATCCCTTATTGGCGGTTTCTGTTCAATTCAGTTTTATGTTATGGAAAGCAGGTTATGTTATGTTTGGCTTTGGTTTTCTGTTCTAAAAAAAATTAAAAGTTATTAAGTTAAAATGGATATAAAAAGGAAGTAAATAGAGGAGATGACGAAGGCGTGGAAATAATACGTTTAGATATCGAAAACGACGGTAGGGAAGGCGAAGCCATAGTAAAAACCGAATCACATAAAACAGCAAAAGACCTTTTTCCGATTTTAAACCAGATTCTGGAAGTGAATATGAACATAATCTAGATGACGACTCTGAGGACGAAGAAGATGATGATGAACCTTTGGCCAAGAGAATTAAAAAGAAAAGCCCAAACCTGGCAGAAAGAAAAGGATGGGACAAGTGGGTCCCCGAATAATAAGAAAGGTAGCTTGTATTTTATTGGATCTCCACATGAATTTTATATAGAAGTTGTGGTAACAGTGCCGAATAGGGTTTTCTGCCGTTTTTAAGATTTTTTTAAAAAAGTGATACTTACTGATTTTAGACCCTCTTCTAAATACAATACAAGTGGCGCTGATCCAAAATATCCCGTTTTTAATTAATTATAACCGAGATTATAACTAAAGAAACTTCTAGGACCGGGATGTGAAATGTAACAGAAAAATTAAAATGTATGTTTTATAACCTCAAACTAGCAAACAAGGTTAAAGAAACGTCATTTATTGAAAGTCAAATATGAAGAACATTTCGGCAACATCAAAAATATGTCAAAAGGATATAAATTTTTTAATTCCTTAAAAAGCCTGACCGTGACTTTGGTCACGTTGAATTTTATTTTAAAAATCCTCTACATATAGAACTCGAGTTGCCGATGTTGCCAAATGTTCAAATTAAAAGTGACAAACTTTCGAAAAATCTAAATTTTTATTTTTTTACAAAAAATACTAAATTATTTATAACTGCGCCATTACACTATTATTAGGAACAAATAAGAGATAACATGTAAGCCAAAATTTTTTAAAAATCTTAAAATTTGCAGAAAACCCTATTCGGCATAATTACCGAAGTTGTCTGGTATTGGTTGTTTGTACTTCCTCTATTTACTATTATTAAGGTTGCCAGTTGTGCTGCAGAAAAAACCGGACATAAAAACATTAATTTATTTTTAAGTTTGGTAAAAGAGCTATTAATTTATATTAAAAAAACTTCACTTTAGCCCAGTGGCCTTTTTAGAGGTACCCAAACGAAGATTTCTGACAAAAAAATGTACTCCACTGACTTTTAAGCAAGTTTTTTTATTTTATTTAAACTAAGAAAGTAAAAATACAGCTTTCTAGCCCTTATTTTTTTCTATCCTTTTACTTTTGAAAATAATAAAATTTACCTAACGGCATGCTGCATAATTATAGAAAATTTACCACAAACACTTAATTAAATACCATTAATATTTAAACTATTAAATTTTTCTAAATTTATTTTTTTGTTATAAATATTCTTTGAGGTACCGCTCAAGACGCTGGATTGGGTATATTTAATTAACTTGTAAATCTCTAAATAATTTAAATAAACTTTTTAAATCTACAAATATTAGTAACAAATTTTATTAAAATCAGATTAGGGTTATTTAAGGTATTACCAAAAATATTGTTTTTCTTTAAGGTTTCCACCCTGTATCTGGGAAACAATGCATTGCTGGACTTATGTTTATATGAACTTTTCTTTATATTTTTTAATGCAGAATCTGTCTTTAAATGTTCTTTACTACTCTGTTAAGACAGGCTATTTTGTTTGTCTATCCAAATATTTTCCAATTTCAATTTATTATTGAACTATTTTGTGAATTATTTATTTGTATACTGTAATTATTTTACATATTTACAAAGGTGGGTTCCTTTGATTGGCGATGATTATTCACACTTGGAGAGATTATAGTCCATGTGGTGTTGCACCATAAACAGAATAACTTAAAAAAATTAAATAAATTTTCTTAAATTACAGCATTTTTTATCCAAGTCCCACAAAAACCGGACATTCTGTTGTCCGGTTTGCTAAGACTTTTCGACCAGACAGACATCAGAAAAACCAGACTGTCTGGTCAAAAACCGGACATTTGGCAACCTTAACTATTATATGGATATAACCTACATTTTTCCTTTAGAAAAACCAAATAACTAAAAGTAGCATTCGGTAATGTAACAAGCATACATTTATAATAATATTTTATAACATTTAATAAGCAGCATTCAGTAAAGAAAGTCTTTTTAACCTAATTTTTTAGACTAATGCAATAAGGACTAAAATTTAAAATTTTTAAGTATTGATTCGGATCAAATAATTGAACTAATACTTCTTCAGGTGACTTGATATGTAGTACTTGAAAAAATTACTTCTGATTTTTAATTTATGGTTCAGATAATATTAATTTTAAAAATCACAAGTAAATAAATAAATAATTTATTAAAACTTCATTATTTTATTACCTTTACTCATTATAACAGTACAATTAAGTTAGCGTAACCTTAAATTGGAGAAAAATTCAAGTCAATACTAAAAGTAAGGTAAGTTTACTAAAAAGTAGGGATTTTCAAAATGGGTAATGAAAACAGATAATGTTTCTATTGCTAAATAAATGCTGTATTGATATAAAGAACATTTTATCAAATTCAAAGTTGTAACTTTTGGTATGCAGTATTTAACTATTGATATGCCTATATTTTAATTAAAGGAATAGCATTGATTAATTTTAAAAAGAAAATTGCTACTTTTCATTACTCTTCTTATTTCAACTATTATTTACTTTTCAGTATCTACAAAAATACAAGAAAGAGTGGGAAGATATACCATCAGTTAAACCATGGTTATCAGAAAGTGTTCATGGAGAGACTTACTTCTATTGTAAATTTTGTAAAAAGATTACAAATGTGGCAAGTCAGAAGTTTTTAAACATATGGCTTCCATGAAGCATAAGAGAAATACTACTCAACCACCATCTGAAAAATAATTAAGAAGGTAAGAAATACTTAAGTAAGACAAAGACATTTTGTATAATTTTTTTTTATTATATTTATTGTATATTACAAACATAAATTGTTCGCTTTTTCTATATTACTTCCTTTCAGCAAATGATGAAATTCAGAGGATTGTTATGCCCAGTTGTCACTCCGTTTGTAAAGTCAAGAAGTAAAGATGTTTGTTATGATTTGATAAAACCCTATGTAAAATTTTTAAAAGCATGTGGGGTTAAAGGTATATTAGGTAAGTTGTTATAAGCAGCTAAAAAGAAAGAAAAAATAAAAATATTACTTTTAACTTCGACTTAAACCTTTTATGAAACTTTAGAGAAAAATAATTTCTCATCAATCAAATTCAGTGAAAAGGTTGATAGCCGTTTGTACTGTTATGTGTGTTCTGTATTTAATGGTACAATAAATTACATTAAGTGTGCAAGTAAGTAAAATGAAGACCTCACGGGAAAAATTATGTATGTCCAAAAATAAGAAATATTCAGGAGAGTGCATTTGATATTGATTTGTTTTGCATAGTTTGTGATGTTTTTAAAAGCTATTTTAAACATGATCCTTATTAATATTTCCGTTTCTTTCAGAACTAAAATATGCATGAACTTACGAGGTATAATATACTGCAATAATAAAATTTCATAAAAATTGGATTTTCATCGTTTTTCTCGTATTATTTAACTGATGTTTTAAAACGAAAATTTTTATTTCTTTTAATATAAAATTTTATGTATTTAACAAAAAACTATACTTTTAGTAAATGATGTTGTTGGAGAAGGAATGTCTTTAACCACTAGTGAGAGAAAAAGAGTTTTAGAGTACTGGTGTGGTCTTTGTAAAGATTATGGCATTTTTGTGATGGTTCAGATTGGTGGAGCTCCTCTTAGAAGTGTTATAGAATTGGTGAGTCATGTAGGCCAGAATAATTGTAGCATTTTCACAATAATAAATGTGTTTTGTTAAAAACTCCTAAATCTAACCTATAAGGGTTTACTGTTATATTTTAGGCAATACATGCTGAAAAACTTGGTGTTGGAGCAATAGTACTTCTGCCAGATCTTTATCATAGACCTCAGGATCATTTGGACTTGGTCCGTTATATTAAGACTGTCTCTAACAGCACAGGATCAATGCCAATATTGTATCACCATTATCCCAAGTACACAAACTTAACCAGTATGTAAATTTTAAAGCAAAGAAAGTATAAATATAATATGTAATATATTTTAATATGGATATTATTTTTAGTTGATATGAAAAAATTTTTATTGGATATAACCGGAGAAGTGGATACATTTGTTGGACTGATTTATACAACTGGAGATTTACAAGAGACTGTGTCTGTCATGGAATTAAATCCTGAAAAATTTATTGTGTTCATGGGAACTGATGAGGTATAATCTATTTTATTTCTGATTTTAAATTGTACATATTAATTCTTCAATGACAATACTTAGAACTAGAGAAAGACATAAAATGTTTTTGCACTAGAATTGTATTAAAAAAGTATTGGTAAATTACTTTTCCATTGTTTTAGGTATTATGCAGTGTCAGAATATACCTTCAGAACACATAAGTCTAAAATTAGAAAACAAGGCAAAATGCTTTTTACTGGGTGTCAACAAATCTATTAGAGAAGCCATAACTACTAGAGTATTAGACATATTGAGACTTGGTATAAGAAGAGAAAAGTTTGTGCATATTTTTTACTTACCAATCTCTTCTAGTTTAATTGCAAAATGCCTCCAATTTTCAATTTTTAAATGGAACACCCTGTATATTTAAACATTTTTGATTTTTGTCGGCAATTATAAATAGAAATATGACATCTTTGAAAGTTGTCTCTCCCGTGGCGCAGTGAACAGACCTTTGATCTTTGAAGTCAGAAGTCGCCGGTTCGATTCCCGACGGGGGAGACATATTTAGGTAGTAGTTATTGAAAAATAACGACGGTGGTGGCACTCCCGCGTTGTCTAAAAGGCGCTGTGAAATATGCAAAACTGCAGGTTTTCAGTGCTTGGACAAAGTTGACGGAACAGTGAAAATAATGGGTTAAACATCTAATAACCCGACACCCATGGTACTCTGGTATTTAGGTATAGGCCTTCGTGGGATGTCATAAAGATAAAAAGAAAAAAAAAGAAAAGTTTTTATGTCTACATGACTCTTTATGAGCCAGTTTAAATACTGCATCTAGGGCCATTTATTTATGTCACTATTTTTAATCGGAACACAAATAAATTGGTATTGTAAGATACGTCAAAAAGTACTTGTCTAAATAGGGCTGCCATATAAAAAATAATAGACACGAATATGTCAATTTGCCAACTTGTTTTATGCCTACCTTTTATACTAGTCACTAAAACTTTGCGATTGTAGTTTTCTAACATAATCTGGGGTCCTTAGATTACTTGTGATGAAACTTTTTAAAATGTCACATTTTGAATAAAAATGGTATTTGGGATTCTAAAAATGTCAAAATATACAGGGTGTTCCATTTAAAACTTTAAAATTGTAGCCATTTGCTGTTAAACCTGAAGTGACTGAAGAGAAAAAAATATCCCATAACTCTTCTTTTTTATGTCATTTAGGTATACCAATTGGACATTTCTAATCTTCTAGGAGTTATATTATGGCTTGTCTAATAAATTTGTTCACACCCAGTATATGTATTTATAGTATGCAGAATAGGACGGATTTTATACTATATTATTATTTAATTTTTATTGTTTAGGGAATGCTTGGGGCAGTTGCAAGTGGTTTTACATGTATCATGGGTAACAGTCTAAATATTTTACCGAAACTTGCTGAGTCTATATGTTCATGTATGAAAAATGGCGAAATAAAAAGTGCGCAAGCTTCTCAGACATTACTTACTAAGGCTATTACAAATATTTATAATCATGGTAAGTAAATAGGTACTTAAAAACTTAACAGCAAGAATTATAATAAATTGTACTTGTCTGTATTTATATAAATGTTAAATCCATAATAGCTGTTGTTTTCTGACCTTAGAAGCACTATAATATATGGAGTGTAATGGAAATACTTTAAATAATCACTGTATAATAAATAAAATAAATTTCTTAGTTAATACAGGGTGTCCAGTCCATACCAATGTAAAATTAGGGGAACGCCTCTTATGCATCAGAAGACATTTGTTGGCATACAAGAAAAAATACCAGTGTCGTTCATGAGGGGTTTAATTTTTTACTGCAGAATTTGATAAAAGCAATGCGAAATGACCATGCCATAAAATGGTTTTATACTATATTATTAGTAGTGTGTAGTTACGCGAAAACCGTACATCAAATTAAAAAAGTTAAGAGATTAAATTTGTTCCAAACTAAGTGAGAATTAAAAAAATATTTTTATTTTAGAAAAATGCAGTGGCGTACCATTTTTTTTTAATATTTACCTTGGATCCCTTATTGACGAAACTCGTATAAAAATGTTTCTTTTGATGCATTTTTTTTAAAGATCTAAATTGGTATAAAAGTTATAATAAAAAAATTCTTTGGGCATATGGCTCATCAATGACTGTAAAAATTAATAAATAAAAATACCCTGTAAGAATTCGGCTACTATGGTTGGTTGTTTAAAAATACGGAGTCTCCAAAAGAAAATGGAATACCCCGGGCCCGACCAAGACGGTGACACGTGTTTCGTCTTCGTTAAGACTTGTCAAACCGCTTCAGGTCGCTAGACGCCTTGATGAAAGACCCGACTGACTGTAAATATTCTTTCCGTCGATCAGAACTAATAAATACAGACAGCAGTGCCATCTCACCAAGAAATTCAAAAACAACCAGCCATAGCATCGAGAGGTTAAAGGTGGTAGGTAAAAGTGCGCCATCTAGTTGTATATGGCGAAAGTTAAAAATGCAATATACTGTCATGCCAAAAACCATATGGAAACTGGCCGCCCATCAGTCTCACAGGGTATTTTTATTTATTAATTTTTATAGTCATTGATGAGCCATATGCCCAAAGAACTTTTACCTTTTAATAATGTATTTATATCAAGGCTCAAGAACCTTTCACTTTTCTATACAGGGTGTTATTTAATAAGTGTCCGATATTTCAGAGAGTGATTTTTCAAGTATTTTTAAGGTAAAAAGTTCCTATGAACGTGTGGTCTAAGATGCTTCGCTTTCAAGATACAGGGTGTCAAAGTTTTATTTTTATTTATGATTTTTCTGCATAATTTCCTAAATAATGCCGATTTCCGAACGAAAATTGGTACCTGGGGGTTTTTTGACATGAGAAATTTGAATTTGTTCTTAATTTAGCTCTTACTTGTAGAGGGCGCTAGCCACATGTATATTCTCACTTTCAAAGGCTCATGACTTTTTGTACAACCCTGTATTTACATTTTTGTTAAAAGAAATGGATTCCTTAGTCATTTTTACGTAAAAAAGGTACTCTTATTAGATGACGCTAGGAGCAACCGTTTTCGAAATATTTTAGTTTAAAATAATCGATGCATACGCTTAGTAATAAATATGCCAAGTAAAGACCGGCTACTTGATAAAACCGTCATTTTATATATATATATATATATATATATATATATATATATATATATATATATATATATATATATATATATATATATATATGTATATACTTTTTTAATTTTTTTAACATCCTCTAATTTAGAAACTAAGACAATTAGGACATATGTTCATATTTTTTCTAGTATTCATTGTAGAATCACTCCTTAAAATTTGTCGATTGAGTTACTTAACAACCTGTATAATGACATAAAAATATCAATAGAAAAAAACAAGAAAACAATCTTTGCTGAATCTGTTTTATTTTTATTATGTTATTTAAACAACCGTTACTACTATTAAAACTAGTTTAGAGATTCAAATTCCAAAACTATTTTAGGAGAAATGGTACCAACTCTAAAAGCAGCTATGAGTATCATAACAAAATTACCAATGGATACCGTAAGGGAACCACTTCAAACCCTCTGGGAAGGCACAGTTATGAAAATGAGAGAAAACTTAGAGAAATTGGCATAATATAAAATTTTAGATAAGTACACAGAAATTATTTAATGTTGTGCTTTTGTTAGTGTAGGTCTGTAAATGATGACGAATATTTTATTATGTATAAATTTACATATTATTTCTATTTTTATGAAAGTGAAATTTTTATTGTTTAAGCTGGTGAAAAAGTTGATGTGTAAATGACAGGTTCTTTAAACTGTAATTCATACAATTATGAATATTTTTTAAAATTATACAATAAGAATTAAATATGAGAAAAATGTTTCCATAGTATATTTACCGCCAAGTTAAGGTAATTTTTAGAAATCTGCGGCAACTCCGATTTTGACAAAATTTGGTGTATGGGGGTTTTATGGGGTGCTGATCACAAATCTGATTTTTTTGCGAAAACGTTTCATTCTCGAGATATCCATCATCAAAGTTGAAATTTAAACTAATCCTATTTTCACTATATTTCTCCTTTTTGAGCAAAAAAAGGTCCTCGCCAAATTTTTTTACATTTTTGGGTCACTCACCATTTTGGTATTTGAATACTGACAATCTCGATATTTGAATACTTCAGATGCTGGTATTTAAATACTGCTCTTCACATTTCAGTATTCAAATAGTGAGTATTCAAATACTTCAAGTCCCAGGATTCGAGTACTTAAAAATTTGTATTTAAATAATATATTATTCAAAAATGGTATTTTTAATACCAAATCCCGAATACTGACCAAAAAGTATTCTGCCGAATAAATACCAAACACATAGATGTATTCTGAATACGATTCAGAATACTAGTTATTGAAATACTACCCAACTCTGTGTGGCTTGTTGTACTATACAATACACGAATTTACAAATTCGACGCGTTCAATCTAGTTACAAATAAAAATGCTTAAATAATTATTTATGGTTGTATTGTACTTGTTAAAATGAATATTAATATTTCTTAATCACAATATCCAGGACCATTTGGAGGTTCCGCCGATACGCCTCTTCTGTTCATTCTGCAGACATGCTCCTCAAGTCTCTGAGCATGATTATTAAGAAGATAGTTATTGCTGCGAGACCATAATTTTTCTGCGGTTGCAGAGGCTCTTGGAAAAATTCGTGACACCACATTATTATCATTGATCATTTCGGCCCACATACAAGCTTCACCTTAAAAATGTATTTCTGTCAGATTACGTGTAAAAAATTGTTCAAAAACAAAGATTATTTCGTATTAAAACTAGAAAAACAACCATATCACTTTTTTTTTTGTTCATAAAAATATTCCAGTTGATAATGAAACAATTATTACCTATTGTATCAAATTCTTGGATAAAACCATATTGCTTTCAACTCTTAATATGATAGGTTGTGCCGTCACCATAGTTGTGCCATAGGGCGCCAATATTTAATATAATACATTTGTCTATGACTTCTGGTTTAACCGGAAGTAGCGTGAACTTCAATAATTTTAACGAAACACCCTGTATATTTTTTAAGATTAAAATTCTATAAGCCATTCCTGATACGAAACCTGTATTTTATCTTTAAGCTATCTTAGTTAGTTTGTCTAAACGGTCTCAGATTATTTAATTTTTTAAAAGAATAGAAGGGTCCATATCTAAAAAATTAGAAGAGATAGAAAGGCGGTTAAATGGGGAAAGTTATAGACCATTTAACCTTTAATTTAATGCGGTTTTGCTGACGGCCGTATCTCGTTTGGTTTTTGAGTTATTTTGAAAAAACTAAAAATGTGCGTTTTAGAAAAAGTGCTGTAGTTATTTTATTTCAAATAATTTTTGGAATCCGCAAAAACATTGTAGGGCAACTTTTTAAGAGGAATACATTCCTGTATTTAGATTTTAATTTTAACGTTTCGGTTTTAAGATATCATCATCAACTTTTGTTTTTGTTATGGCCGCCATTTTGTTTTTTCTACATTTTCAAAGAGCGTTTTATTCCCTTTAAAATGATGTATAACACTTAATTAAAATTTTTTTGTTTTATGTCAAAAACATTAAAAACCATTTTTTGGTCGAGTTGGCCATGACTGCCTCTAGAAAAAATTGCGAAAATGTCGTTGCTAAGACGAAGTTGTCAAATATTCTCATTTAGTTACATATTTTATTATGTTATTGGAAAATTGTGTTAAACGTATCCACAAAAATGCCGGAAATTTTTTCAAACGAAGAAAAATTTGACATGTTAGTTATTTATATTAAAAATCACAGAAATGCGGAGAATGCAGCAAACAATTATTTGGAAAGTTTTCCCGAAAGACATCAACCTGGGAAAAAAATGTTCTCCACACTTACTACCAACCTACTTGCATATGGAAGTTTTGAAAAACCTCGACCAAAAGAGTATCAAAAAAATAATGAAGCTTGAAATAGAAATATTTAAGAATATTTTGCCGATAATCCTACATCTTCTAGACGGGTTGCAAACGGCGAACTTAACATTCCGAAGTCAACCATACATCACGTTTTAAAATTATCCCATTATCGCCCATATAAACCCACCCTTGTACAAGGGCTTAATGAGGGTGATTTTCAAAGAAGACTTCAATTTTGCCATCGTAATAAATGTGAAGAAAACCCAATTTTTTAGAAAAGTTTTATGGACGGACGAAAGTCATTTTACAAATTGTGGTGTATTTAACAAACATAACCACCATTACTGGGCTGTAGAAAATCCCCAATTACGGGAACAACGTTGAAAATATATAAATCATAGTTGGCCATAATGTCACAAAAATGCTAATTTTTTGCTCTTTTCAATGATATATTATTATTCATACTTATCTTACAAATTGAGCGAGATCTTTCAGTTTCTTAATTTTTGCTTTAGTAGGCCATGGAAAAAATCGGCACTTGTCAAAGTCAGGTAAATAGCATACCAGTTGTTTCATTTTTGCTAAAGTAGGTCATGCAAAGATGTCAACTATCAAACACAGAGTAAAAAATAATTCAATTAAATTACAAACTTTATATTTATGAACTTATTATAATAAAAAAATTGGCCTTAAAAATTAAACGAGTTTAAATGAAAACCAAAACCTATGAAAAAACTTAATTCAAAGTAGATGTTCAAAGTTGGCTCCTTCTTTCCTAATACATAATAAATACCTTTTTTCCACTGCATTACAAGCGTTTATTAGTTCAACAGGTCTAATCGCACCAAAAGCTTGCCTAGTCGCTACTTGCAACTCTTCCCGTGTTTTGAAAGTTCTTCCTTAAAAACTATATCCATCAATCTTCCCCATAAAAAAATCTAATTGTGTTAAGTCGCAGGACCTAGCAGGTCATAGTATAGATCCTCTAGTACCAATCCATTTATCTTGAAATTCTTGATTCAAAAAATCGGTTGTAATTCGTGCGTTATGCGGAGGGCAACCATCTTGCTGATAATGGATATTTCGAGCCTGCGCTAATGGCAAATCTTCCAAAAATGGTGCAACATATGTTTGTGAAATATTCACATAATCACATCACGGGCACTGTAACATGTGGGTTTTCTGTAGCTCAATAATATGAATTATACCTGTTATATATCCCTAAAGTATCTATTCGGCTTTTATCTGTCCAGATAACGTTCATATGGAAGTTATTGTTCAATCTGCACTGATTCACATACCACTCACAAAATGTAACCCTTCTTTGGAAATCCCCATTCTGAAGATGATGAACTTTTCTTACTATGTACGGTTTAAATTTGTACTTTTAAGGGTTTTTAAAACTTTAGTTTTCTCAACACCTGTTACCTCAGCTACCAATCGATGAGACGTATTAGGATGGTCTAAAACCTCACCTAATATATTTAGTTCCTGAATTTCACTTTTATCATCAATTGCATACGTTCTTGGCCTCAGCTTCTTAAAACTTCCGTAACTTGTTAAATTTGATTTTAGAACTTGAAAGAGTCTTTTTCTCTATGACGACATTCAGGAAATCCATTCAAATATAATTCACTTGTGGCCTCGGAATTTTCACCAGACAGGAAATAGCACTTTAACATGTCAACTCGTACTTTTCATACATTTTTGCAATCCTCTCAAATAAAACAGAGTTTCAATCAGTTACTGATAGAAATGATATATTACCTGATTTTAACAAGTGCCGATATGTTTCCATGGCCTACTGTAGCAAAAATTAAAAAGCTAAAATATCTCACTATTTCAAAGATAAGTATGAATAATAATGTATTATTGGAAAGAGCAAAAAATAAGCAGTTTTTGAGATCATGCCCAACTATGATTTATATTAAAAATAACTTATTTTTCAACGAAACTAGAAATAATTTTAAAAATCTGAGTAGTCCAACGGATTCCACTCAAAAAAGTGCCTTAAGAATGTTTACACTGTTTTGGGAAGTTTTCAAAAATGACGGACTTTTTTTCAAAATGGCAAAAACATTAAAAACGCCCTAGGTATATCTCGGATACCGATTCATCTAATTTCGAAAATCAAGTCCAAGACACCTATGTCAATTTTTTCTATCTGGTTAGTTCTGGTTAGTTTAACATTAAAATCGCACCACAAACTAAATTTTTCACCGTTAACACATAAAAAAATAATAAAAAGTTTTTTTCTGAAAATGATTAAATTTGTATATTTGAGTGTTATTTTTAATCCTAAACATGTTTTCTTCATAAAAATTTTCGATTTTATGAATAATAAAGGTACTTATTTCCTCTTGGGCAAAATTCATATTTTTTGACATACTTCATCGTATACCACTGCCAAAAACTTATGGTGCGAACTTAAGTAGACACGATGTTTATCAAAATGTAGGTGATTGATTGTATTTATTATACATTATTAAAATCTTATGTTTTGTAAGATTTTTAAAGAAAATTGCAATTTTAAAGAAAAAAAAATGCGTTATCGGGTAAGGCCGCGCAGAGAAAATTGCTCTGACCAAGGTGGCACCAAACCATATGCATATACAGGGTAGCCCCCGAGGTATCCGAGAAACTTCGAATATAAATTCAACAATAAAATTTAGGAAAAAAAACATTATATAAACATATGTCCTAAACGTCTTAGTTTTTGAACTACAGCGTGTTACAAATTAAAAAAAAGATTTTTTTATTAACTTTTATACCAATTTAAATATTTTGAAAACATTTTTAAATAAATTTTATGGAAATTTAATAGGTATTATAATAGGTATTTGCTATATATAACAAAAATGAGGAGGTGTTTATGCTTGGCTATGGGCTTCGCCGCAAAAGGAATGAAGATCTAAATCAGTGCCAAGTTCCGTTCAAAATAACCCATATAACATTTTTTGCCGGCGTTGTACATTTAATTTACTGGCATTGCCAACACTCTTTAATGGCAAGGCATTGGCAAAAGGTATCAAAAAGACGCGAAAGTGGGCAATTGGCCGTTATTAGGCCACGTGTTGCAGATAAAGTGATGGCATCCGTCATTAATAAGTTATTGGCAAAAAAATGCGTTTAAGATGATGGCATCCATCATTAATAAGTTATTGGCAAAAAGATAACAAAAGACACGAAAGTGGGCAAATGCAGATATTCCCAAGCAGCAAGCTGACGTCTTATTGACGAAAATTGTCGCATATACTTTTTTTAAAAACTAAAATGATGCGATATTTTATTTGAAAATTAAAATAGGAAAAAACTCCTTACTACTCCTAAAAGCTAAGTGAGATCACCTACCGCAGACCGCTCTCGAATTATTTTTGTCTAATGGGTACGGTTTATAACTTTAGGATGTAACTTACATCTTATGTACGTACACAAAAGTACGTAGTACATCCATAAGACGTCTTATGTACGTACATTTTCCCCAAAATGTACATTCACTGTACGTACATATTGTACGTATGATGTACGTACGTACTGTACGTATTATGTATGTACATTTCTTTGATTATAGAAGAAAGCTGGACGTAAATTGAGCGAAAAATTGGACTTTCTAAAATTTGAATTTTTTGAAAATATGAAAATCGAAAACGTACAGGGTTTTCATTTATATTTAACCACCTACTTTTAATTATAACCAAAAAGGATAGAAAAAAACGTCCTGTATTAAAGGTTTCCCCTGTATAGGCTCTATACAGTGTGTCTACGTTTGGCGTCATATGGGAAACTTTTTATTATTGCTTTTAGGAAAAAAAGTTACTTTTTATAAAAGTTCTGCATGGTCTAAAACCTAAAAGCAATCATCAGATATCAAATTGTATCAGTCATCTACAAGGATTGACCAAAAATTTAATTTTTGCCTAAAAGTAAAGTATCTGTATTTTTGCTAATATCAAAAATTACTTTATAGAAAAGATGTTTATAATTCAAAATTACCCCTAAATATGCAATTTTGTTTATTTATATAAAAACAATATTTTTATTTTTTCTCTGCGATAAGGGTGAAAATTTAGGTTTGTACATTAGTGCACTACATTCCATGATTTAAAATGTCATAGAACAGTTTCAAATATATATATTTTTAATTTATTATTACTAAAACATAAAGAATGTACGCAATGCCACTAATGTACAAACTTAATTTTTCTCGATTTTTGCACAATATAAAAATCTTCTTTTTTTAGAAATAAACAAAATTGTATATTTGAAGTAATTTTTAATTCTAAACATCTTTTCTTTATGACATTTTAAGATATTTGGAAAAAATACAGGTACTTTCCGTTTGAGCCTCGTAGATGACCGACACAATTCGATATCGGATAATTGTATTGTAGGTTTTCGACTATGCAAAACTTTATAAAGAATATCTGAGTGGCGTTCCAGTGACGCAAATAGAGCGCTCCCGAGTAGCTCAGGAGCATTTCGTTCTACTTTATGGCGTTCCAGTGACGGAAAGTGTTATGCACCTGAGCTACCTACTCGTTTTTCTTTCCCCTTGCCCCTCATGCACCAACCCCTCTTTTGGTTTTTGTGCTTCAAACGTGTTTTTTTATGATTAAGGATGGATTTTTAAAATTATTTATTTAAAATGGAATAAGATATTAAAAAGAGATTATTATTATAAAGCCAAGAAAGGTTAAAAACAACGAAATTTTAAAATTTCTAAAGTATCTCTCTTTCCTTGTCTAAGGATACGTTCCAGTGACTAACTTTTTAGAGCAGTTCAAGAGCTTCAAGCCCTGGAGCGTGACGCACAAAAATTTTCGTCACTGGAAAGACCCTCTGATTTGAATAATAAAAAATGTTCCAATATGACGCCAACTTAATTACCTAGACACACTGTATATATAAGATGTAAATGTAAGTATATAAGTGGTTTCTTAAAGTACATACATAAGACGTAAAATGGTTCTAAAATGTACGTCCTATGTAAGTACTTTAAAGTACATACATAAGACGTACATTTTAGATCCCTGGACGTAACGACGTAAAATGGATGTAAAATGTACGTACTTTGTACGTACTGTGCTGACAGGGAAGTTCTTTAGCCAAATGATGGGAAGAGGGCGCGAGATTTGAAAGACGAGGATCTTTTTTTTTTAATGGAGATCCGGGTCTGGTTCTAATAAAAACTGGCCAAGTCAAATCTAACCTACTTTTAAATCTCATACATATTTGAATTTTGTAGAGAACTTGGCACTCATTTAGATCTCCATTCGTTTTGTGGCGAAGCTGGCATAATTTTAGTATTGAAATTGGCTCACCCTTTTAACACTTATGTTTTTGGGGGTACTCTTTATGAAAACAATTTACATTTAAAATAATCGTTTGACTGACCAAATCGAGGGACTACCGTACTGTTTAGAATTCGCAGGAAGGCATTTGCGAATGGCCGTTCCTAGGAGTACCTTGCGCCATGCTGCAAAAAATTATTGTTCGACCCTACAACAAAATGTAAATTAAGGTCTAAAAAAACCGTCACTTTTAAAATTTCCGCTTTTTATTTCACAATTTTCCGCCCTCACAATGTTGCGCTGGTGCCTTGATCGTACTTTTATTGCAGCGTCCTCTATGAGAAAATAGCATGAGTATTTACGCAAGGTTAGTTTATATTTATAAGGTTGCGACATATCCCCAACTTTTGGGCGGTTCGAGGTCGGGGACGCAAGGAAGGGCATTCCACGGAGAAAAGTTGGCAAGACTGGGTAAAATCAATGCTGATGATCAATCCAGTGGCGTCTAGAATTTGCGCATTTCATTTTGCATTGTTTTGGTAGTAATATTTGTTGAAAGATGTAATTCCAAATGTTTTTATTGAAAGTAAAAGAATTTACAACTTAATAATAATTAAAAACTGTTGTATAAACGGTTGTTCTACTAATACAATAAACTGTATATCTCCGGCACTGAACAACATGGCCGAAAAATGGGAGATGTGACGTCATAAGACGTCAAAGCAATATGTCCGAATGTCGTGACCTTATATAAACCGACTTTGGTATTTACGAAAGTCGATACAAATTAAACAATGCAAAATGAAATGCGCAAATTGTAGACGCCACTGGATTGATCATCAGCAGGCGGATTCCTAACCGCTGTCTCGAGACGTAACGTATCGAGTCGCTACCGA
The DNA here is from genome assembly GCA_014170235.1 of Listronotus bonariensis. Classification (NCBI taxonomy): domain Eukaryota; kingdom Metazoa; phylum Arthropoda; class Insecta; order Coleoptera; family Curculionidae; genus Listronotus; species Listronotus bonariensis. Next base: position 267,907 of record JACEGR010000258.1, read on the forward strand.
ATGGTGATTCTTAACTTATTTGAAACTCCATTCTGAGTCGATATCTCCCGAGTTCCATAACTAGGCACTTTTCTTATTAAATAGAGAGATATGGGTGGTGCTGTAACGTCATGCGGTATTTACGTAAGCGCTATTATGACAGTTAAGTTATGCGCGATTCGATTTTTACCGTCGCCGGTGGTAATAACGTTACCGCATGGAGTAATTTGCGGGCTGATAACGCCGTGTGCTATTTAAAATAGCGAATAGAATTGTCATGCGCACAATATTTTTCTTTGTTTATTTTTAAGGTTATTTATTTATTTCGACGATTTCTAAAAATATTAATATTTTTGTAATAGAGCCACAGAGTAAAGTTAAAGTACTAATCTTTGATAAGGCCTTGCTTTTTTATTTTGATATAAATATCGCAGGTGGAAAAGAAACGAAAAGGTTAAGATTCTCGGCCGACAATGACCTGGCTTTACTGAGAAAATGTCTTAGTCAAAATTCATCTGGAAAAGTAGGAAAATGTACAGTAAAATGTGTTTGAAATAATGGGTAAAACTTTAGTATTCGCACATTAAAGGATCATTTATTTTTAATTTTGTAAATTCGCAGACAGGTGTAATTAACCGTTCGTAATACGGCGTCTTCCATATCTCTAAAAACACACACTAAATACCGTATGCGGTATTTAAATAGCGCATTACGTAAATAACGAACGTAGGCGGTAACCAAATTACCCATATCTCTCTAATAAGTCTTTATCCTATTAATTATTTACGCAAAAACAAATGAGAAAATAAGGCCGATAGGTTTCGAAAGGAATATCGAGAACTCGATACCGACCGAGTCGTCACCTATCGAGAAGTTAAGAATCCGCAGGCCGATTCTCAACCGCCGTCTCGAGTCGTAACGTATCGAGACGCTACCGAATGGTGATTCTTAACTTATTTGAGAGTCGATATCTTCCGAGTTCGTATGTCATTTAATTTCGGTAGCTATATAGGGTGCTGTCGAGAAGCATAGAGAATTATTGCAAGTTACCATATTAGGGGAGAGATACCTGTAAATGCTTAAATTTTCATTGATTTTCATGAAAGAGCCATTATATATTTTCAAAAATTGGTATGTAGTTTACTAATATATTAAAATAATGGAAGTTTTTTTTTCATTTTAATTTTTCAAAATGGGGGCTGTACACTTAAATTCTTCTAAAAAGGTTAAAGAGAGACTTATTCTTAATCGGCGGACACTGTAGTATCGGTTCTAGTGATTTGAAAATTAAAAAATAACATTTTTGTAATTATTTACAAACCGCCGGACGCATCGCTGATTTTAATGAAATTTGGTATACGGGAGTTTTTTGGGGCGCTGATTACGAATCTAAAAGAATTTTTAGTCGGACACGTTTTGTTTTTGACACATTCATCATCAGACTTGATAACCAAAACTAACCTGAATTTACTATTTCCCCTCCTCTTTTTGCACTCAATTCTTGACTGAAAGCTAAATTGGTACTTAGTATTTGATTTGCAGTGCTACAAATCCCATTTTTCTATTTATTTTACCAGTTTTTCCATAAAAGCTCAAATCCGCCAAGTTAGCATTTTAGTTTTAATGGGCACATTCAGGAGTACTCAGCCGCTTAAACCGCTGGGTAAGCAGAGTGTCAAAACTGTCAAAATAAAGCCATCCTATTGGTTAAATTTGAAAGTTTTGACACTCCGCGTACTTAGCGGCTAAGCAGCTGAGTACTCCTGAGGGTCTTTCCAGTGACGAAAATTTTTGTGCGTCACGCTCCAGGGCTTGAAGCTCTTGAACTGTTCTAAAAAGTTAGTCACTGGAACGCATCCTTAGACAAGGAAAGAGATATACTTTAAGAAATTTTAAAATTTCGTTGTTTTTAACCTTTCTTGGCTTTATAATAATAACCTCTTTTTAATATCTAATTCCATTTTAAATAAATAATTTTAAAAATCCATCCTTAATCATAAAAAACACGTTTGAAGCACGAAAACCAAAAGAGGGGTTGGTGCATGAGGGGCAAGGGAAAGAAAAACGGAGTAGCTCAGGTGCATAACACTTTCCGTCACTGGAACGCCATAAAGTAGAACGAAATGCTCCTGAGCTACTCGGGAGCGCTCTATTTGCGTCACTGGAAAGCCACTCTGAATGCGCCCATTCTTTGTCTTAAGTGATACAACAATTCTTGTGGCCGACAGACGTTCGGTTACACGAACAATTTCGAAGTTAAAATAAGACACTGCTAAGATCCAAATAATGCACGACCTAAATCCGACATGCATAAAAGCAAGCACCATCCTTATTAAGGCAGTCTTTATCCTATTATTCATCTACGTAAAATCAAATGACAAAATAGGGCCGGTATTATTAGCGCTTAGCCTTATTTCGTTGTGCAATATTTCTCTAACTACAGCAGGCCGATTCTCGACGCCCATCACGGCACGTAAGATGCTACGAAATGGTGATTCTACGGAGAACTAGAGGGGAGGAGGGCAATGGGCAATGGCGTAATTTCAAAATTCTGGCCATACTTTTAAAGCGTTTCACTGGTTGGCCGTTCGTGGCGCTCGGGTAGTTTGCGATACTATTTTGTTAAGTGTTTAATGGAAAGTATCCAAAAACTGTTAGTTTTTACCCATATTTAGGTGAAATTAAAAGTGATTTGTAAATATGACTGATAAAAGGATATACACAAAAAGATTTTGCTTTGTGCCGGGTTGTAAAACTGGATATCCTTCAGATATAAAGGCAAGGAAAGAAGCAGGTTTACCTAACCCTAGTCTTTTCAAAGCACCAAATGTAAGTAGAATTTAGCCTTTATTTTATGATGATTCTTTATAACCACGTTTTTAGTAAAGTATTTTTTTTCTGCAGTGTGTTACGTTATATATATATTTATAGTTTTTTAGTAAACGAACAGCTGCAGCAATGGAAATCTATAGAGAAAAAAACGCTAATCTAATTGACTGTGATCCAAGTGTAAAATTTATTACACGCATATCCAATCTCATTGAAATAATGAGCTCAAGAAGACCACAAGACCGAATTCTGAAAAAAGGATCTGTAGAAGAGCAGGTCTGCTAACTCTAAGTACTGAATCGAATGCATTTTAATGTAGTATGTATTTGCAGTTTATCAAGGACTTCCTAGAGTATATCTCTGAATGGGAACTATATGCTAAAGCAAATAACATCCATTTCCTGTCTGATAGTACATTTCATGGTATAATTGTTACTTTGAAAACTACTCTTGGTATTATGAATTTTCTCTGTGAAAATCATGGATACAAGTATTTGATGACAGCAAAGTTAAATCAAGATGCGTTGGAGGTACGTTGACAGTTCAAATATTTCCATTTAAATAGAACTGCACCCGTATTCTGTAATACGATAGAGAAGAAATTTCCTTTCTATGCTATGTAAATCATATGGCAATTTCAGGAAATTTCTTTTCTATCGAGTTACAGAATACAGGTGCTGATTTCTTTTTAGAGATTTTTTAGGTTGATAAGAAGTGCATGTGGGTCTAATGATCATCCAGACTCCAGACTCTTTGTACAAATGTTCGATTAATGTGTACTTATTCACTTGTTAAACCACCCAAGGGAAGTAATGTGGAAGGATCAGAAATACTCAAAACGCTGATGAATGTTGAAGATATTCTTGACCCTGAAAATGACACTGCAGCATTACAAAATAAATTAGATAATATTTTGAAGAATAGTTTAAACTTCCCAAGTAGTTATAATGAGGCCTATCTCGATATTTACAACTTTTCAGGAGAGTGTTTTAAAGTAAACTGGTATCATTGTTTTGCCTATACCGCTGACCTTATCTTAATTTAATTACATTTTGGTATAGTATTAGGATATGCAAGTTTGTACTAACATAAATATGGTCTTTCCTTGTGTAACAATGGGTATAACTCATTTTCGCCAAATATCGAGATAGGCCCCTTCGTAATAACAGCGACGATATGACCCATGTCAAGAACCGCAGTGAATTTAGGGCACTTTTATTTATTTATTTATTTATTTATTATTTTAAAGTTATAAAAACTGTGATTTGTTAATAAAAATATTTTTAAAAAAACTTTTTGTTTCATTCCATTTTTACTTCAATAACTAGAAACAACTTATTATAGGCCAAACAACATTTTTTGATTAATAAAAAATAGATTTAATTGCCTTACAATATAAAGTGTTTTAGGGTTGATAAAAAAAATACATTTTTAAGATATACGGGCAAAAGTTAATTAACAAGATTTCTTATTTTTGACAAAAACTTAAATTTTTAATTGGTTTATCAGGGCAAGTATTAAAGCTAAATCGTTTAATAAACCAGATTTAATAATAATAAAAAAACAACTTATTATATGTCAAACAACATTTTTTCATTAATAAAAAATATATTTAATTGCCTTACAATATAAAGTGGTTTAGGGTTGATCAAAACAATACATTTTTAAGATATACGGGCAAAAGTTAATTAACAAAATTTCTTATTTTTGACAAAAACTAAAATTTCCAATTTGTTTATTAAGTATTAAAGCTAAATCGTTTAATAAATCAGATTTAATAATAAAAAATAAACAACTTATTAGACATGTCAAACAACATTTTTTCATTAATAAAAATATATATTTAATTGCCTTACAATATAAAGTGGTTTAGGGTTGATAGAATTTTTTTTAAAAGATATACGGGCAAAAGTTAATTAACAAGATTTCTTATTTTTGACAAAAACTAAAATTTTCAATTGGTTTATTAGGGCAAGTATTAAAGCTAAATCGTTATATAAATCAGATTTAATAATAAAATGAAATAATTTTAGTTAGTGGATCAACTTGTACTAGCGGCACTATTGGAGAAATAATATATCATTGATGACCGCCAATTGCGAATTTTTGCGGCACAAAGCAATAATGAATTTTAAGATACTAAACGGAAACGCTCATAAGAAAACATGTATTTTTAGTAGCGCTTCGACAGCGTGCGCCTCTATCGGTAATATTCTGAAGCTCAATTATCAACAACTTTTTAGTGTCATTTTTGATACATTGGGTGATTCTTAACTTATTCGATACTCGGTAACAAGTCGACAACTTCCGAGTTCGTACGTCATTTGATCTCGCTACCTTCGATGCTGTCGAGAAGAATAACGAAGCAATTTGATTGGTTAAAAATGTAATATTTGTCAAACGAAAGCAAATGGTACAAGGATTAGATTACTTCCGAGTTTTAGAGAAATAATTGTACAATATATATTTAAAAGAAGATCGACATTTTATTAACCAATAAATAATTTATAATTATTGTATTTTTACCTAGTTCTCTCTAAGCGAAAAGCAAAGTGCTTTAAGAGAAGGTGGCCCAACTTTCATTTGGACAGTTGAAATATGTGACGTCAAAGGTATTCTTTAAGAAAAAGAATGTCGATATTTCTTTAGTGTTTTGTAAATGTCGTGTTAATCATGGTTATATTAGTAAGTAAATAGTGAAAAAAATACTTTAACAATAATTGTATAAACTATATTTTAAATTTTGAATATAATCAAAAATGACACCAATGACGTCACATGTATCAGCTGTTTACTGTCATAACAAAGTTGGGCCACCTTCTCTCTAAGCACCTTGAGCGATAAGTCAAAATCAAGGAGATAAACTTATTAAAGTTTATCTCCTTGAGTCAAAATAACAAACGACATTTAGTTTACAACAATCTCTTATCAATGTATACTAAGTTTATAAACTTAACGTTTCGTTCTGTGGCCGTTTTGCTTCCGCCGTCGTCGACTTTTCAAATTGTTAAATAAAAAAGGGTAGGTGCCAGACGTAAATTGAAGTTTAAGCTTAATTTATATACTTAACGTTTCGTTGTCGTTACCGTATTGCTGCAAGTTAAAACTTGGCAAAGGATAACAATAAACGCAAATGCGACAACGAGTACCTATAAATGATTACATTAAACGCCATAAAGTTTAGGCTTCAACTTGACAAATCGTTGTCGTTGCCGTTACGCTTCTGCTGTCGCTGCAGTTTGAACATTGTTAATGAAACAATGCTGTTATCGATCACAAACGTCTGTTAACGACCAATAACAACAGTTTAAATTTGGTCAAGTTAATTAAACAACAAGCCAAATACGGCAACGACGATTATAAATGGTTAAATTAAACGCGATAAATTTAAGTTGCGAACGTAATTGAGTGGCAGCGGAAACGGTAGAGTTTAAACGCTGTTAGTTAAACATCGCTACGTCATACTTTAATAGCATCAAAATGCCCCAAACACACATCTCATCAAGTACAAAAACTATATATCTACAATTTGCGGCAGCTAGTTATTCTGTGCTACAATTAAGCGATGTCTTTGGTAAAAAAATACATGGCAAGTCGGTTCTTTTGTATGTAAACATTTGGCTGATAATGACGTAGCTGTGTTGAACTTACAGGGTTCGTACTTTACGTCAAGTTTATAAAATAAGCAATGGGGGCAGTTGCCCCCCTTAGGAGCCCAAAAATACCTAATGGGTTGTTTATTGAAGGTGTCGTCTAAGCCTTTTTTGGTTTATGTAAATAGCATGCCTAAGCCTCGTTGTTTACTTACCTTGGACGCATTCAGAATCGACGCCCGTTAAAGACATGCGCAATAAGCGTTGTCACAAAATGGGTAAATTTTACCACAAGGTTGTCTAATCTGAATGCGCCCCTGGAGTCTTTATTTTTTCCACTCTCTGCGTACGGTCCTGTGCAAAATTACTCTTTACTACGGACTACGAGTCGATATAAATTGAGAATCGCATTTTCGATAGGTTTCGAGTCGATGTCGAGTACTCGGTACCGACCGAGAGGTGACGTATACTACAAAGAAGCAATTTGATTGGTTGAAAATTAATTGTCAAATGAAATTGCGACGCATCAATATTTCGTAAGCAAAGAGAATAGACAAGAATAAAATAAAATACTCATAAAATAGATGAAGCTATAAAAAATACTAAAAGCACAAAATGAAAAGGTCAAAGAGGTCAACAGGAAAACTTGCCAATATTGCCAATTGTACAGTTAAATATGTCAAAAAATTGTAGTTGCCAACATAACTTTCCCAATTTTACGCTGTACTACGGACTACGACTCGATGGATATGAGAATTACGCATTCGATAGGTTTCGAAAGGGATACCGAGAACTCGATATCGAACGAGTCGTCTCATATCGAGAAGTTAAGAATCCCACTGCCGCTCCCAGCTTTGATTTTACCCAGTGTTGCCAACTTTTCTCCGTGGAGTGCCCTTTCTTGCGTCCCCCCGACCTCGAACCGCCTAAAAGTTGAGGATATGTCGCAACCTTATAAATAAAAACTAACCTTGGTCAATTCTATGACATCGATCTTTTAATATGGATTGTGGGGGAGGATAACTATCTGTAATAAAAGTGGTAATCCGAAAGGTGCAAATTGGGATGGCGCCACAGTAGCCAGTGGAGGGATTTATGTAACGAAGTGACTAGGGGCACGTTGATGTGCCGCGATTATTTTTTACCGGGCACGTGTATGACGTCACTACTGAGCGTGCCATTATTCATCATCAAAGTTGAAATTGAAACTATCCTTAATTTGGCTATATTCCGCCTTCTTTTTGCACAAAATTCTTGATATAACACTAAATTGGCATACAATATTTTATTAACATCCTTAAAACACCTCTTTTTTAGTTATTTTACACGTTTTTTTATTAAATTCTAATATTTTTACGCCCAAAACGCTGCAACCATGCATACACCAACCTTTTATTATATTAATAAAGAAAGGCTTATAATCAGTAAAAAACAGGTTTTAAAAGGTTTTTTAATGTAAAATGAAATATTGTGTGCCAATTTAGTGTTATATCAGGAATTTAGTGCAAAAAGAAGGGAGAATATAGTAAAAATAAGGATAGTAGACAGTAGTGACGTCATCCACGTGCCCGGTAAAAATAATCGCGGCACATCAACGTGCCTCTAGTCACTTCGTTTATTAAAGTAAATATAACCTACAAAACTCCTGAAATAATGTCGGTAGCATCGAATCTCGATGGTCGGTAGTGATTTGATTGTTATTTACTTTTGAATAACTATACAATAAGGATTTTCTGATTGAAGAATGGCAGATTTGTATGAAAAAGAGCAAGTGATAAAATTAATAAGGCTGTAAAAAGTATGTCTGATGCTAATAAAAACCAAATTTAAAAATATTGAAGAATTGACAGAGGGTAAAGTTCCTGATGAAAATTGGATAATTTCTTGGAAAATTTTAGCAAAAATTGTATGAATTATGATCTTCTACTCAACAGTTTATTACAGAAAAAGTTAAAATCGTAGAAAGTACGTAGCTAAGTGTAAAGTTATCCGGTTTTTTAAATGTAAATGTCCTGTAGAGTTCAGCTATTTTTTAAATGCTACTACTACCGAAGTTGTCGAACATTTTAACATTTGGGAGTGATTTAAGTGTTAATCGACACCTAGACTGTACTGTATTAAAAGCCTCAAGAATTCTTGGATTTATTAGGAGAATTTGCGGGGAATTAATAGATACCAAAGCTATTAGGATATTATATAACTCTTAAGTTCTTAGTGTGTTAGAGTATAACAGTATTATATAGTCTTCCTATTATCAATGTCATAAAGACCAATTAAAACGTGTTCAAAACAAATTTGTAAAGTGTTTATTATTCAAGAACAAATTTCCATATAAAAATGTTAGTTATTTTACTTGAATACTGTTGGCTGGGCTTCAAACTCTAGAACAACGCAGGGTGAATGTCATAGCATTGTTTTTGTATAAGTTGTTAAATCACCAGATTTAATGTTCCCATCTTGTGTCATCTATACCAATTAGAATTCCGCAAAGACTCACTAGAGCAAATGCCTTGTTTGCACAAACATTTCATCAAGTAAATTGTGGCTTTCAAGAGTTTAGTAGTGTATTGATGTGCAATTTTAATAGTCATTTTAACCATATTGATTTATTTTAATTAAATTATGAAAGTTTTAGAGTGGCTGTTAATGACAATAATAGTTAGATATTTATTTTATTATGTTTTACCCTGTTTACTGTATTATAGTTTATTACGTTGTTTTATTGTCTCACATTTTGTTTATACCTGTAGAAAGATTGTTTTTTTTTGTACTATTTGGACTCATTCTGTAATGTAGGTATGTTGAATGAATAAATGAAACAAATCTATAAAAATTGTTTTAAATAATACGAGGACCGCTTGTTTGTGGTTTTTAAGAAAACATTTGTTATATCCTGGATTATTGATTCTCCGGTTTTGACAAGAATCTTAAGAAAAGTTAGATTTATATCACCGATCAACACAATTTCTGGGTTTGACTTTTAAGATATTATTGGCTTAGAGTTATAGGGTTTTATGTTACAAAATAATATACCGGGTAGTCAATTTGAAAACTTCCCACCCTAATATCTTTCTTGGAGTTAAAATATGACAAATCGGAAAGACCGTCATTTATTTGTAAGGGGGACACTTAAAATGAATATTTTTAGCCTTCTTGTTTCAACTCCCTAGGAGGGTAGATGTCACCCTTAGAATATTAAATGGGAATGGGGGTCAAGTGATACATCATTTTAAAGCTCCTGACGAGTACTTTATAACCCTAGAATATGAAGTCAATATCTTCACCTATTACAAAATGGCGGTACTTTAAAAATTACCTAAATACCTGATTTGGATGGCCATATTTCCGAAACTAATAAGGTTAGATGTACCTAATGTGGTGTTTTCTTAAAGCTCTTTTAAAGGTCTTTTTAATGGTGATACTGGTAGTAATATACAGGGTGGAAGAAAAAGTACATATTTTTTATTTAAGAACCCTGTATATTATTTTACCATTAAAAAGACCTTTAAAAGAGCTTTAAGAAAACACCACATTAGGTACATCTAACTTTATTAGTTTCTGAAATATGGCCATCCAAATCAGGTATTTAGGTAATTTTTAAAGTACCGCCATTTTGTAATAGGTGAAGATATTGACTTCATATTCTAGGGTTATAAAGTACTCGTCAGGAGCTTTAAAATGATGTATCACTTGACCCCCATTCCCATTTAATATTCTAAGGGTGACATCTACCCCTCCTAGGGGTTGAAACAAGAAGGCTAAAAATATTCATTTTAAGTGTCCCCCTTACAAATAAAATTGACGGGTCTTTCCGATTTGTCATATTTTTAACTCCAAGAAAGATATTAACGGTGGGAAGTTTTCAAATTGACACCCGGTATATAGTAGAAGCTATTTTACACAGTTGTATGTTATAACGGCTAATATTTTAATAATAAAACAACATAGGATCTTGTAACTCATAGTGAGTTGAAGTAGGTAAGTGTTTCATATAACTTTGGAAACACATTAGCTTCAAATTGTAGCATAGAACCCTATTACTCTAAGCCAGCGAATTAAGTTTTAGAGCCTCCTATAAAAAAACTAAGAAAATGTTTTTTTTATATACATATATCTAACATCTACTTAAGTTCGCACCACATGGAAAACTTTTTTATTATTAATTTTACAAAAAAAGTTATTGTTTATAAAAAGTTCTGTATGGTCCAAAACCCAAAATGCAATCATGTTAATTTTTTGCAGTGGTATATGAGGTATCTCAAAAGATATGAATTTTGCTCAAGAGGAAAGTACCTCTATTTTTCAACAAATTTTTTATTAAAAAAGATGTTGTTATAACGAGCGTTTCGATGACTTTTTCCTATTTTGACAGTTCTTAAGTTTTCTTTACATATTAGTTTTCGAAAGAAAAATAAAAAAAACAAGTTTTTCGTGAAAATGAACAAGTTTGCATATTTGAATGTTATTTTTAATGCTAAACATCTGTTCGCAGAAAATTTTTGTAAACAATAACCTTTTTTCATAAAACTAATAAGAAAAAAATTTCCATGTGGTGCAAACTTAACTAGACACGCTGTATATACAGGGTGTTTCACAACTTATCCGACAAGCTTTAAGGGAAAATTTTACAATAAAAATAAGAAAAAACTTTATATGAACCTAAACGTCTTAGTTTTTGAATTACAGAGTGTTAAAAATTTTAAAAAATTATAATTTTTTTATAATAACTTTTATACCAATGCAGATATTTTTAAAATATATGGCGACGCCTTTTATGCACCAGAAGACATTGTTTGGCATACATGAAAAAAAATTACCAGTGTCGTCCATGAGAAGTAGAGGGTAAATATTTTTTAATAAAAAATGGTATGCCTCTGCATTTTTCTAAAATAAAAATATATTTTTTAAATTTCCATTAAGTTTGGTACAAATTTGATCTTTTGACTTTTTTAGATGATATACTGTTGTCGCGTGAATTAATAAAAACCATTTTTCGGCATAGTCATTTCGTATTAATAATATTAAATTTTACAGTAAAAAATTACCTTTGGTATTTATTCTTCAACTAGATAGGAATTTGATCATGCCTAAAAATGGTTTTTATTTATTTACGCGAAAACCGTGAATTCAATAAAAAAAGTCAGGAGATCAAATTTGTTACAAACTAAACGGGCATTTTAAAAATATATTTATTTAAGAAAAATGCAGTAGCATACCAATTTTTTATTAAAAAATATTTACCTTAAACTTCTCATGGACGACACTGATTTTGATTTTTTATGTATGCCAAAAAAGGTCTTCTCGTGCATAGGAGACAACCCCAATGATTTTTTTAAATATCTGCTTTGGTATAAAAGTTATTAAAAAAACAATAATTTAAAAAAATTTTAACACTCTGCAAACAAAACTAAGACGTTTAGGACATTGTTCATATGAAGTTTTTTTTCTTATTTTTTATTGTAGAATTTGCCCTTAAAGTTTGTCGGATAAGTTGTGAAACGACCCTGTATAAAGTTATCTTTTGTAGAAATTGAAACAATTTTCCAAGTTTTTGGCAAAAATCACAGATTTTTATATTTTTTTATAATTTTATTATAAATTATCATCAGAAAAGTTTTTGCCGGATATAAAAGTATTTTTTATTCAAGAGTTGTGATAAGCAATAAAATACAAATGTAAAATTATAAGAAGTTAATGTCTAAAAGTGAATATTTTTTATTTCTTTTATGTTCGTATGAGTTTATTTATACAGGGTGTCCTATAGAAAACATAAAAATAATATATAAAAAGTTCCTTTAATTACTACATGTACGGAGAACTAGTTCTCCGTACTCACATGCCTTTATTAGTTTTTACAATGAAAGGTAATTACAAAGTATTAAAATATTTCTCATTCTGACAGTGACAAATTTATTTAAAAATAATTATAACCAAAATTTTATTTCTTTGTTCACTTTTAATCGGTAATGAGTAAGTTACTATACAACAAACTAAACACTAGAAACATTACACCCTTTTGGAGAACGTATAATAGAAAATGTTGATGCCCTCTATTGGTTCTGTTGCATTTGCAACATTAAGGAGGATTTGTGCATGCACATAAACTCTATTGGTGTTGAAAGAGTACAAAATATGGTTTCCCTGAAATAAAAAAAGAAAAAAAATTATATAGCCAAATTTTAGACTTTTTCTCAAGATTGAAAATAAAAAGACCATCACCGGATTATCTTTATTAAATCATTATAGCTGTTTCAGATATATCAGATATACATTATAAAGTGGAACAGCATTACATATATTATTTTTAATTTAATTTAGTGTAATTACTTATTTTTTATTACCAAAGGCTGCTTTAAATTTAGTAATTATTGTTATTAAAAGAACTCACCTCGGAACTCACCATTCTTTTTTGTCATTTACATTGTCTTTGTAGATTAGAACCACATCTTTTTTGAGAATTTACAAGCTATTAAATACCTAAAATTTAAAGTAATTTTTTATAAAGTCCCCTGTAATCTTTTTTTTGTCATGGCAGTCAATTCATATGTCACTATAAAAATAAATCATACCTTTTTCTGTCAATCTGAGTACCAACGGATAATGGCAATCTTTCTACTGATTTCAACTAGTCACTTATACTATTAAAAGAGCTAATATTGTCATTCACAGTCAAATCTTTGTCAGTAGAAAAAAGTACCTACAATGTTTTTGCAATTATTAATTATTATTATAAAAAAATAAATATTTATACATTTGTAAGTTCATACAGTAACAGTTAAATCCTTGTTGACTCGTAGACACTTTAGGATTTGCATAGTTGGAACATTCAACCTAATGTATTCTAGCCCTTTCGATATTTCAAGATACAGCCAACTTTGTAGTAGCAGGGAAGATTTCAGATTAGCCAAAAATTTCTCTGCTGATTGGGCAGTTACTTCGGGTTCTTCATTGTTTAGACAATTATTAGGAGTTTCTTGATACAACTGTGGCATTTCTATATGGTGTTCAGTTTTCCAGTGACATGCAATGCATTATAAACAACTCCCTGAATAATTAACAATTCTTGTTGCTTAAATTTATCTTGTACTTGATTATTTTACTTTTTTCAGAATGATTAGGGCTAGAATTCGACTGTAGCGATGTATGTATTTATGACACTTGCTTGGAGTTTATGTACTGGTACGGGGATAAACTGATACTCAATCGTAGGCACAGCTCGTTTAATATTGAATATTTCGAACATTTCAGGTTGAGACGTATGTATCAATTTCTCTACTTTTTAACTTTCACCCAGTTGAACAACTTTTCACTGAACAAACCTTTCCCATTGTTTCAATATTTTTTCTCCTTGTAATAACAACCAGAAAATCATAAAAATAACAATATTATATTAAAAAAGTTATAAAAATCGAATCACTACCGACGTCATTTCAGGAGTTTTGTAGGTTATATTTACTTTGGCTACTGTGGCGCCACCCCAATTTGCTACATTCCGATAGCCACCAATGGCCACTTTTTCAACTTGTCCGCCATAAAAGATAGCTCTGAAAGATAGTTATCCTCCCCTCCACAATCCATACTTTTTAAAAACAAACTATTGACAAGATAAACTATAGGTTTCTGTATATCTATAAAGACAATATTCTTCGAGCGTAAACCCCTGGAGACAGTCTTGTCACTTGGACGTGCTAACTGGGCGAATAGTTTCTCTGTGGTTTCTCTTCTACCTTCGATCAAAAAATTGGAAGCTACATAGCTTACCCGGGGTTTTGGCAACTGTAGGCGTTGAAGGGGCGTTTTCTACCCTAGAGAATTAACCTGTCAGTTCGTAGTGCCGTCGAAGTGCAATTTGGGGTCAGATTCATTCCTAAACCCTTTTTCCTCTTTCACACCAAGGTGTTAAGAGGCAAGGTGACCCAACTTCGATATGACAGTAAACAGCTGATATTGTGACATCATGGGAGTTCTGTCGCTGTCAAATAAAACACCTTGCTTTCACACGTGGTTTACGTTCGTCGTGCGGTGGCTAAAGAGCATACGCTTGTAAGGAAGGAGGTTGAAAGGAACCGGTTTTATCTGGATTTTTGGAGTCTTTTTTCTGGCATCTAGATGTGCATTAGGATTCGAAAATTAAACATTTTATAACTTGAAATATTTTAGAGTTGTCAATTTATAGTGGTTGTGATATTGAAACATTCGAGACAACATCACAGCAACACGGATAGCTGGCTGATCGTCTAGCAACGGGGCTAATAAACCAGAGTGGCTTTCCAGTGACGAAAATTTTTGGTCGTCACGCTCCAGGGCTTGAAGCTCTTGATATGCTGTAAAAATTTAGTCACTGGAACGCATTCCTAGACAAGGAAAGGGAAATAACTTCAAGAAATTTTAAAGGTTCGTTTTTTTAACCTTTCCTGGCTTTATAATAATAATCTCTAATAAAATAAGACTGATAGGTTTCGAAAAGAATATCAAGAACTCGATACCGACCGAGTCGTCACCTATCGAGAAGTTAAGAGTCCGGGCCCGGAGCAAGTCAAATTGACTCCGCAATCTTCAAATTGTGCGGTCACATTTTATAGGAGGCTACATAGCCTTCCCGCGTAGGCAGCTGAAGGAGTTGTACGGGCGTTTCTGTGCGTTTGGGGACTTACGCTAAATTGATAGCATCTTTCTTCTAGAACTAAGCGCTGTGAGTGAAGATTCCTAAAAACCTGATGTTTTTTGGTTGGCGCGTGTTTTCTTAACGGCCGAGGATGGTGGCGCCCTCTACTGGAAGCGTCAGCAGGTAACAATGAAGGTTATGCACGATACCAGTAGCTGTTTTTTGAATTGATAGCTACAATTTATGCATTGAATCGATTATTATTTTGTTTCGAACAAAAGTAAACATTTGAACCGGAATTTCTGGGAGTGGAAAGCTCGACCATCCAGATTTTCCACGTACACCGCCCTGGAAAGCATAGTCCGGAAGAGGGAGAGCTGGTCAATCGTCTTACAATGGGACCAACAACAAAGAAAGCGAAGCAAGTCATAAGCAATCATAACCTCAAAATATGTTTTAAAAATTAAAGCACGTGCAATAATTAGTAATTAAGTATTAAGGACTCATGTCTAATAAATTTAATAATACAAGAAAGAAATCCCATATATTAAAGCTTATGAATAATTGGAGGATATACAAGAATGGAACCAAATGAACGTCTCCCATGTTTTAATCAGAATTTACATATCAAGCAAAATCAAGTGCCATGACTGCATATGGATGGAAATAAAAAAGGATGATTTTATAAATAACTTTTTCTGAAACAAGCCAACAAAGAAAGTGAATATTGCAGTTGCATGTCCTAAATTGAATATAACATTTTTGAAGAAATCACAATTGCAGAACTTGTGGTATCTATGGATCTGTGTACATTTGCCTATAGAAAGTCATAAAAGCTGTAATTTTTACAGATTTTTCAAGTGCAATTGACAAAATTACTAATACTATCATATCTGCAAAAATGGATCACATTGTTAACCACTAAAAAAATATTCTTGTATCAATTTAAACTAACAACTATGACATTAGAAATGCTTAGATTCCTGGATACTCTGCTATTAAAGGGGATGAGAAAATGAGAGGCATACCATCTTGCAGTTATTGGACGAAATCTTAATATTATATGTTTTCCAGAAGTCAAGAATCATATTCAGAAATTTGGCATCAAGAATGGAAGCAAATATCACAATCAAAAGGCACTTGTTACAATTCTATTCAAGATATATATACTCCTCTCAGAATACTGTGGTTCAGAAAAATACCACACATTGAACAAAAACATGTTACTACAATAATTTGAATAAAAATATTTTATGGCCTCTTACATGTACAAAAAAGGTGTGGTAGATTCTCTACATTGTGAAGCATTGAAAAACTAAAACATGTTATTTTTTTATATCTATAAACTTGGGAAATTTATATCAGGATCCATGAAGCAATGAACTCCTACTCCTATCTCAAATAAATTACTCTTTACAAAATTAAAAATGAAGAAGAAAAGGGTTATTTTGCACTTTCTGCCATTTAACTCTTACAAATTGTAAAAATTAAGATATGATCTTAATCCTATCAATGATTGCATAATCGGATTATCAGTCATCTTGTAGTGTGTGTCTAGTATCGCCTGCTTTGAATATATTTTTTGCAAAGTAGGCTGAGAAAATAATAAAATAACCAATTTTACTTTCACAGGTAGTGACATATTCCATTTTCTTTAACAAATTACTTAAATTTCAGTTTTTAATGTAATTTATGAGAGAAAATTCAAAATTTGACAAACATTTTAAATGGAAACACCCCCAATTTATTTATTTTTAAATTTTACACTAAAATCTCTTTCTAATGACATATCACAACATATTGCTTATTTTCAAGATGGCGGGCATAGACCATTTCTTGACAATATCCGAATAACGGAATTCTTAGTAACCCTAAAAACAAGAACAAACAGTGGTACTTGATTTTCTTTAAAATCTTCTCTGGCTGCCTTTTTAAAAACAAACACCCTGTATGATATATCATTGAAAAGGAAATTTTAGACAAAATACAAATAAATAAAAAAAGGTAGGTAGGTATTTAAATAAAAAAATGGTATGGTACTTCCGGTTAAACAGGAAGTGAGTTTGAGGTTATTATAATGACAAGAAATGTTAATTTATGCTCTAATAATACTGTAAAATTTTTACTCTCTTTAAAACTACAAAAAAATTGGGGGTAACTACATCCTGTGTCACCCGGTATATACATGTATAATTAAAATCAATTGATTAAATAACAAATCCTAACTCTCTCCTTTTTGTATATTCCTGTTTTAGTGGTCCTCTTTGTGTGTCTTGCATTAAAAGTCATCCTGACGGACCCCTGGATGTGAAGCGTGTGTCCCTGTCCATATGTGTTTATATAAATAAATGAGTTATTTGTTTTTGGGTATAGGCCTGTTACTTATTTTTTGTGAATTAAGTAAAACATATTGCTTTGACAATTATATTAAGTTTTATTAATAAAATATTTAATTAATATTTCGAACCTTAAAATTAAACATATTACACTTTTCCCCTGAGCAAAATTCACATTTTTCAACATACCTCGTATACCACTGCAAATAATTAATATCTGATGATTGCATTTTGGGTTTAAGACCATGCAGAAACTTTTATAAAGAATTTTTTTTTTCGTAAAATTAATAATAAAAAGTTTCTTATATGGTGCGAACTTAAGTAGACACGATGTATAAATTAATAAGTCTTTTGTTAGTTTTATAGGCAATGTGTGGAAAAGAGGTAGTCAAACAAAATAGCTGATCCAATTTACTGGGCGTCCCAACTCTATACACGAAATAGTTTTGCCCCTGTACTAGATACAAAAATAAACTTATAATAAAAAGTGTTTATTCGAATACACTTTTTTATTGATTGTACTAGATATTATACAAGGTGTCTCAAAAACATAATTTTTATTCTCAAGTAGATTTTTTTAAATGGAATGGTATATTTTAAAAAATTGGATTGTGTATTTAATTCTACATCCAAAAAGTATAACACACCATACATCAATTATTGCTGGTTTTTGAGATATAAGCAGTATGCTGATATACTCATTAACGATTAAAAGTTAAGAAAGAAAATAATATTTTGGTTATAAATATTTTTAAATAATTCTGTCACTGTCGAAGTGAAAAAATATTATCATGTTATTAATTACCTTCCATACTAAGAACTACTAACAGGTATGTCAGCAATTTAGTTTATATTAGACACATGTTTGCTTAATTGCACTCAAAAAAACAGCAATACGTCAATTAATAGTAATAATAATAATAATATATATTACAGTATTTTGGTTTTTTACAATATACATGTTATAACAATATAATTCTAAATAATAATAATTTATTGCACATTAATGATATATAATACTATGCACCTAGGAGACTGAACTCCTGTATGTGCATTCTCCAATCTGCTTAGTTTAATCAGTCATAAGTAATATCACAGTAACATTTAAAATAATAAATCAAATTTTTGATAGTTTGTTGAAATAAATTCTTTACAGAAATGGCCAAACTTTTTATATTTACAATGTGTTTTATTTCTTTTGGAATTTGATTATAAATTTTTGGTGCTAGATAGTTAATTGATCTAATATTAATATTGGTATTGCTACTAGGAATTGATAGTTTTTTCGTGGTTTTGGATCTTGTTTCATGAGAATGGTCAATATATTTTTTAATTTAGAATTTTTATGAACAAAAATACATACAGAATAAACAAAAAGGGATCGAGCATTAAGGATTTCCGCAGAATATAATAATTGCGTAGAATATCTTTTGTTCCTTTTGTAAATGATTTTTAGAATATAATTTTGAATTATTTTAAGAGGATATAGAGAGTTTTTGTACAGACCTCCCCACACAATTATTCCGTATCGTAGCAGAGATTCCACCAAAGCTCTATACAGCCAGATCAGCATTTTTTTATTAAGTATTTCACGGAGAGTGTAAAACTTGTGTATCAATTTTCTGATGTTTTTTGTCAACCTTGATATATGTGGACCCCATTTTAAGTGCTTGTCTATTATGATACCTAGATACTTTGTATGGTCTACTTCTTTTATTGGCAAGTCTAAATTTTCTATATTTAATTCGTTAAAATGAGGACGGTTAGCAGAGCTGTTAGAGAAAAGGCTATGTAGTTTGTTTTACTTGCATTTAAAGTTAATTTAAAGCAATCTTACCAGTTTTTATTAGTTTAACACCACCCATAGCCACTTCCCTTGCCTGAGCCCAGGAGTCTCCGGAGAATATAGCCACTGTGTCGTCAGCATAAGAAATGAGAGCACCACCATCCATATTCATGCCAGTAAGGGAATTTATGTAAATTATAAAAAGTACTGGACCTAAAACGGTCCCTTGTGGGATACCAATATTAACAGGCAGCGGATCACTCCTTGTCCCTCCTATTTTTACTGATTGTTGTCTCTCGCTCAAATAGCTATCGAAGACGTCCAACGCGGCACCTCTAACTCCATAGGTGTTTAAAACACTCAGAAGCAAGTGATGAGGCACCGTGTCAAACGCCTTCGCGAGATCAAGAAAAACAGCTAAGCACTTTTTATTATTATCTAAGTAAGAGGTAATTTGTCTAACAAGCTCATAAATTGCATTTTCAGTACTTAGACCATATCTAAAACCAAATTGGTTATCTGAAAGGATTTCGTTACATACAAAATAACTTACAATTCTATCCTTTAAACATTTTTCAAAGTTATATTATTTGTCACTATGACCGTGACAAAATCATTAAAAATTTATTAAATCCAAAATATTATTGTCTTTCTTCACTTTTGATTGTTCAGTATAACATCATACTGTTGATATCTGAAAACCAGCAATAATTATTGACGTATAGTGTGTTGCACATTTTGATGTAAAATTTAATATAGTTAAAATTTGTTAAAATATATAGGGTGTTCCATTTTAAAAACATACTTTATAATAAAAAGTCTGTTCTTGAGACACCTTGTATATTAACCAGTACTGTCGATAAAAAGAGTGTATCCAAATAAACATTTCTTGTTTTAAGTTTATTTTTTATCTTGTACAGAAGCGAAGTTATTTAGTGTATAAATAGAGTTGAGAGACCATATGCGTACTGTGGTGGTCTAAAAGTTTATATTACAATTAAGTTATGGTATACAATATGTCCACGGATGGACTTTACAATAGCACAAATGGACCAACAGTGTTTAGGAAAGTCATATGTCAAATGCTTTTGCTTTTTAAAAAACAATATTTACGTTGCCCCATTGCAACATGTTGTTGTCTTTTGTACAGGGTGGCGCCTTTTCGTTGGCTTTGTAAGGTATAGCGAAAACTAAGAGAGATAGAACAAATCTGATTGCGCAATCTCAAATTCGATTTTTGAAACAAATTTAGTGGTGGAAGTAAATTATGGCTAACTTGATTCGTTTTGGAGATACAGAGCGTTTTTCAAATTTTATCAATTTGTCCAGGCACTTGTAACTTTCTTGATATTATGACTTTTATTTTAAAGCTATAAAACAAATTGGGGTTTTTAATGGGACACCCTGTATATTTTATCATCAGTTAAAAGGTCTCCTTAAATCCGTTTTACAGTCGGCAAGTTCTTTCTGTAACTTGCAAGAAACTTGTGGTAGGCATGAGCAGTACGCGAACAGCTGATTTTTGGCAGCGTATTCTGTAACTTTATTGCGACTTGCAACTTTACCAGTTGGACCGATTTTTCTTGCAGTTGCAACTGCAAGTCTGGGAAAAATTTGGTTATTTTAGTGGTACCAAAAGTTACTAGTTGAGTGACCACCACCTTTTTGCTTTTTTTCTTGAATTTTCATCCCCCAGGCTCTTTTTCGTTCGATTTTTTTCATTTTTAACAGCTATTTTTAATACCGGTCAATAGCTAGGTTAGGTTCTAACTTTATTTTCACATTTTTGCACGTTGGTACCTTGCCCTATTTTTGCAATATTAAAAAGCGAATTGCCGACTGTAAAACGAATCTGCCATAAACTTGCAGCAAGTTTATTGCTGAAAGAAAGTTGCTGCAACAAAATTGCAGAAAGAACTTGCCGACTGTAAAACGGACTTTAAAATCTATAAGAAATATTATGTTTGATATATGTGTTTTTAATAGTTTCGGAAATATAGTCATAATTAGGATTTTTTTACCGAAACACCCTGTATAATATATTACCGTTTTAAAGATATTTCAAAGAAGTTTAAGAAAATACCACATTTAATATATTTATCTCCCATAGTTTTGGCAATATGACCATATAAATCTAAACAATAGTAGATATACGCATTAAGATATTTGGAAGCTCATATTTCCGAAACTGTTAGAGGAAATCATTTTAAATTTGGCAAATTCTAAAAGATCTTTAAAATGTCTATTTAATGGTAATAAAATATACAGTGGTGTTTTGTTATTAAAACGTTATTTTATTATCGCATTCCTGACCAGGGGCGGTCATATCGCCTTTCTGAGGGGGGACCATAGGCCGAGGAGAAGTGTGTGAGGTGGCAAAAAACAATTTTTAAAGGAGGTTCAAATTTTTTGAAGAGCAAAAGAAAAAGTTCCTCTAACCTCTTTTAATTGTTTTCACCTTTCATTATTTTTATAAAATTACACAAAACCTCCTACCCACGTATTTGAAAAGGTCCTCACTCTTTAATTCCATCATCAGCCTCACCCCTCGGGCCAACCTTGGAGGAGGGTCCCTCAATAAATGCCCATATTTGCCATTAGACATGTATGAAAAAATATAAATGATGTCGCATCCAAGGGGGGCCATGGCCCCATCCCCCCCTATGACCGCCACTGTTTCTGACAGTGCCGTATTATCCATTAGGCTGACTAGGCCACAGCCTAGGGAGCCTAGAAAAATAGGCGCCAGACAGGGGAGTTTTTAAAAAGTTGAAAATAGGCGCTCCGGGGATTCTAGCCTAGGGCGCCTGAAACAGTTAATACGGCCCTGATTCCTGAAGATGGCTATATTTCCGAAACTATGACAAATTAAATATATCAAATGTGGTATTTTTTACGGCTTTTAAGGAGACCTTTCTATTGGTGATAAAATATACAGGGTGTTTCATTAACCAAATAACAAGTTTGGGTTATAATTTTAAAATAAAAGTCAACGGAAAAAATCTAGGTACGCCACTGACTACGTAAAAATACAATTTACAATTTTTTCTGTTTCTAATATCTAAAGCGAGTAACAGGGGCCTGGCCAAATTAACAAAATTGAAGTATATAAGTGGTTTCTAAAAGTACATACATAAGACGTAAAATTGTTCTAAAATGTACCTCTTATGTACGTACTTTATAGTACATACATAAGACGTACATTTTAGAACCATTTTACGTTTTATGTACGTAATTTAAAGTAAATACAAAAGACGTACTTTAAAATACATACATAAGACGTACATTTTAGATCCCTGGACGTAACGACGTAAAATGGATGTAAAATGTATGTAGGCTTTTTCTATGCTTGTCTAGGGTAAATAAGAACAGAGGCAGGTTTCTTTGTTATGCAATTTAATTATAAAAGGAAACTTGGTGATGGTTTGGGACTAGGTCTATTAACAGAGTAAGATTATGCACACTTACAGTTAGTTTATAAACGTCCTTATTGCACTTTTATGTTTCAACAAAGCCAATCACGTCTTTTATGCCATAAGTACTTAAACAACGTCGTTTATCTTTGGCCGTATGCCCGTCTTTTCCGACTTTGGTATCATTAATCCATTAACTACTTTTACTTTACTGCTTTTTCGTCTTTCGTCGTTTTTTAACTTTCTAGCTTTTTCGTCGTTCGTCGTTTTTACTTACTTACTAGCTCTCCCTCGCTACTAGGGAGATTCATCAATAGCTTTTTGTTTTACAAAAAAATCAAATATGCGTGCATGCAAGTGTGGTTGCCTATCTAATAGTAAAGAGACTGACCGACAGGGTCGGACCAACCTACCAAACAAAACACCAAAAATATATTTAAAAAAAAAATTATACCCTACATGTATGTACTTTGTAGGTACTGTGCTAATTGGGAAGCGAGTTACAGGGGCCTGGCCAAATTAACAAAATTTAAAAAACACTATGTATCTTCAAAAGGAATCAAGTTAGCCTTAATTGCACCATTGAATTTGTTTCAAAAACTGAAATCGAGATTGCGCAATCAGAATCGTTCTATTTCTTTTAGTTTTTGATACACCCTGCAAGGTCAACGAAAAGGCGCCACCCTGTACAGGGACAACTAAAACTACAAAAATGTGAAAAAAGAAGAAGAAAAAACTGCTTTTATTTTTAATAATTCAGCAAAGTGTTGAATAAATAAATTAGTATAAAATAAAAGCGTGTTAAAAACATATTTTATTTAAAAGAGTTTTATCACAGTAAAAATGATGTGCCTAGGTTATGTACTAAAAGTTTAAAAATAATTCGGTAGGTTCTAGCTACCAGATCGCACAAATTTTCTCATTAATCTCGGGAATTGATCAGACAAATAATGAAATCGTTGGGCGTAGCGTATCGAGAGTTAATATTATTTTCAAGTGTCTAACGATTTTATTATTTGTCCGATCAATACCCTAGATTGATGAGAAGATTTAAATCCTTCTATATCATGAGCATTTGCTTGTACTTACAAGCAAAATCATTTACTTACAATTTTATTGATACCCAATAAAGCATTTACTTTAAATTTTGTTAGTATAAGCATTTGCTTCTTTTTATTCATATGGCCAAATAAAATTCAATTATAAATTTTTAAAAAGCCGTGACATTAATTAAGTATATCTTTAAATAAGTCCAGAAAAATTATTTAAAAAAGGTATAAAACAGTAAACAGAGTTAAAAAAACGTGATGCTAAAATAAAGATTATGTCGATTTTATGTAAAATTTCAGATATTATATACTTATTCCCCAGCAAACACTATTTGCCGGCAATGTACATTTTTCATATTGGCATTGATGGTAAAGCATTGGCAATTGTTGGCAATATTATGCCAACATCTTATACGCATTAAAAGTCAACCCTAAACACTTAATTGCCAATAAATTTTACATGCCAGGCGAATTGCCGGCAAGCATACAAAAATGGCGCCATACCAATCCTGATTAAATAAAGCACGCGTTTTTGTTGCAGGCAAATAAATATTGGATTTTTGAAGGCAAACCTTCAACGCATATTCATACTTTTTAAACCATATTATTAACATTGGTATTTAACTAACTTTAAAACAATTTTTTGATCTGTTTTATTTATAATGGCAGCTAAACAACATTATTTTATGTTTTTTTACATAATTTAAAGGAAATGGCCTTTTCATAACATTTTATTGTTAAAAATCATGCAAATAACAATTAGGTCAAACAAAATGTTTATTATGTATTTTAGAGCGAATAAAAATAAAATGATGGTAAAATTAGCTACGTTAATTTCGGCCGAAGGTAACCGCTTTGTGCATTTGTTTGCTACGTGGTTTTCTAGCTTTTAGTTTCTTTTTTAAAGAAAAGAGTTTTTAATAGACATAATTAAATGTATTCATTACCTAATAAGTGTGTGTTGTGTGATTAATTGGTGATGGCTAGTCGAGAAGGCAAGATATTCAAGTAGACTGTTAGGAGCTGTAAACATTTTGTTTAAAACTTTATTAAAAGTTTTAAAGACGTGTTAATAAAAAATATTATATATATTTAATAGTTTTTTGACATACCGATAGATGGCGTAATGGACAATAAACTACTACGTTTCTGCAATATCTTCGCTTTTTATCGTCTAAACCGTACCCATTAGACAAAAATAATTCGAGAACGGTCTGCGGTAGGTGATCTCACTTAGCTTTGAAAGAAATATCTTCGGCTAGTGTAAAAATCTGCATCTCCAAGCTGGGCAGCGTTCCGAGAGATGGTACTTTGCATTGCAAGGAAATTGCATGCAGTAAGGAGTTTTTTCGTATTTTAATTTTCAAATAAAATATCGCATCATTTTAACTTAAAAAAAAAGTATATGCGACAATTTTCGTCAATAAGACGTCAGCTTGCTGCTTGGGAGTATCTGCATTTGCCCACTTTCGTGTCTTTTTATCTTTTTGCCAATAACTTATTAATGATGGATGCCATCATTTTAAACGCATTTTTTGCCAATAACTTATTAATGAGGGATGCCACCACTTTTTCTGCAACACGTGGCCTAATAACGGCCAATTGCCCACTTTCGCGTCTTTTGATACCTTTTTGCCAATGCCTTGCCATTAAAGAGTGTTGGCAATGCCAGTAAATTAAATGTACAACGCCGGCAAAAAATGTTATATGGGTCGATTCTCAAACCATTTTTAAATTAACACTTTGCTAAATTATTAAAAATAAAGGCAGTTTTTTCTTGGTCTATTTTCACATGTTTTTTTTTGGGGTACCTACATTTTTTTGTACATTTGTGCTATTGTAAAGGCCATTCCTGGATAGTCATATACGCTGAGGTTACTCTTGAGTCTTGTTTATTGTTAACAGCATTGGGTTCTTTATTTAGGTGGATCATTTCTTTAATGAGAAGTTTCTGCTAATGTAGCTCTTGTGCCGTCAAACTAAAAATAATAACTTTGTGATAGAAATTGTATCTAAAAGTTTCATGTCTAAATATTTATTTAGCCTTAAAGCTAGTACAGTTTAAAAGGTTTCTTGAATGAAAGTTTTCTTGCTGCAATTTTTCGATCTACACACGCGCACTTTGCAGCAAAGCGAAAAATGCGCTTGCGCAAATCGAAAAATTGCATGCAAGAAAACTGTAAAAACAGCTTTAGGAATTTAATGATTCAATTAAAATACCTAAAGAGGATAAACTAGTGGGTATATCATAATGTTGTTACCCACATAGCAAAATATTATACTAAGTATGTGCTAAGCATATTCTTATATATACAATAAATCAGATAGTATATCCTAGGTTGTATATATGCTGGGAATATGCTATGTATATTTTTTGGCCACAAATAGGATGTGCTTTGTATATGCTTAAAGTATATGCTGAGAATATACTTGGAATATAATAAATATATTTTTATTTGTTATACTATTGGTAATTTTCTAGAAACCTGCGGCAACTCCAATTTTAACGAAATTTGATATACGGGTGTTTTATGGGGCGCTGATGACGAATCTGAAAGATTTTTTGGCGGAAACGTTTCGTTCTCGAGATATTCATCATCAAAGCTCAAATTTGAACTAAGCTTATTTTCACTATATTCCCCCTTCTTTTTGCACATAATTCTTAATTTAAAGCTAAAGTGTCACACAATATTTGATTTTTACCTTTTAAAATTCTGTTATTCTACGTTTTTTACATTATTTTTGCATTAAATTGCGTGGCTTTTCTTTGATAATGCCTCAACCATACATACACATAGGGCTTTATGGCATGCAAAAATAATGTTAAATACTTAAAAAATGGGGTTTTAAAAGGTGAAATCAAATATTCTGTGCCACTTTAGCTTTAAATCAAGAATTGTGTGCAAAAAGAAGGGGGAATATTGTAAAAATAGGATTAGTTTAAAATTCAAGTCTGATGGTGAATATCTTAAGAACGAATCGTTTCCGCCAAAAATTCTTTTAGATTCGTGATCAGCGCCTCAAAAACCCCGTATACCAAATTTCGTCAAAATCGGAGTTGCCACAGGTTTCTAGAAAATTACCCTTAATATTATTACTATATGAAAAAGCTTTGCACTTGACCAAGCAGTTTTTTTAACTTTTAGTGCAAAGTGGTTTTTATTTAATGTCATAGTTAAAGGCAACAACAGTTTAGAAGAAAAATAGCTTACTGTTTTTTTCTTTTAGTTCCATTATTCATTTTTTCCTTTGCTTTAGCAAGCCATCTTTTAATTTTTTGTACGATCTCGTCCTCACAAAAATTTTCTGTTCTCTTGTTATATTAATTTAGCCACAATAATGTTCAATTTTGTGTCCTAAATTCTAAAAAACATATATAAAAATCCAGATAAGTTTTACATTTTATTTTATAATACTTATAATAACCTTATGTCTTATATAGTTGGTTAATTGTCTTTTGCTTCATGTATAACTATACTCTGGAAATCTAGTAAAACAACCGAAATCACACTTTCAGCTTCCACAAGAATGTTATTGCACAGCACCGCAATAATAAAAAACCAACAATCAAATGCACAAAAACCAAAACTGAGGTTATGTTCTCTTCAAGTTCAATACTAAGTTCCAATATTACATCTTATAGCTCAAAATATTGACAGATCACATGACCCCTTTATAGATATTTTAATTTAAGGTCATGTGATCGGTTAACACTTATATATAGGATGAATATTTCTTTTATTTATAAAACAACGATTTTTTAGGTCATATCGCATATACCTGGAATGTGCAACGAATATTCCTTTACAGATATGCGGAAAATAACTTGGAGACATAAGCGAATATATACTTAATTAATGCTAGGAATATTAGTCAGGGAATATGAGTTGGCGCATATTCGGGGCATCTGCTTGGGATATGAATATTCTTTAGTTGTTATGTGGGTACTACTAAATATATGTAAAAAGTCCATATAACATGAGTCCGGAAATGTACTGTTTCCCAGATACAGAGCGGCAAACTTTTCAAATAGTTTTTTTATCAATACCTTAAATATTCCTTATACAATTTTAGTAAAACTTGGCTATTTATTTGTAGCATTAAGGTGGTAATTTAACTCTGACTTAATTTAATTTATTTAGTCCAGTGGAGGCTCAAGTGGTACCTTACCGAATATAACTTTGTGAGTTAATCTATTTAAATCAAGCAAACAATAATACAGCTTTTTAAGCTCTGAAATTTTTGTCCTATTTTACACTCAGGGCCGCCGAGAGCCGAGCGGGGCCCCGGCACAAAGTAAAAGTTACGGACCCCTTTATAAAAAAAAGATTCTCACCCAAGCAGCAAGCTGTCGTCATATTGACATCTCTTTTTGGTCATTTTGGTCATAAGACGTCATCTGACCAAATTATGACGTCATTTCACTGACGTGTTTTTGGCGTCGGTAAAGTGACGCCTTTTTGACGTCATTTGTTGGTCATATACGAACTCATAAAAATCCAACGTCGTGTTTAGAAAACCTGTGATCATATTATCATCGAGAAGTTTAATTTCTTTTGCAAACATATGTGGGCTTAACACCAATATAAACTCCGTTCACCATCACCTTCAGTCATCTAAGCCCCACATACTGTTTCTAACGGAAACACAAATAAGTTCTAAATCTTCAACCAGCCACCTTCTCTTTCCAGGCTACGAACTTCGCCCACATGGTGGCGTATGTGCTTACGTCCGCAACGATCTGGCTTGTGCTCGAGTTTCCAATCTTGAATCGGGTAAGCCCGATATCCTTTGGCTTAAACTTTCCCTTAGGTCTTCAACTAAATTTATATGCTGTTTGTACCGGTCCCCATCTAATAATTCCTATGTCGAATTCTTTGACTTTCTTTCAACAAAATAGCATAATTTCTCAGTTTCCATCGGCTGACATAATCGTGCTTGGCGACTTCAATGTCCAGATTGGTTGGGCTCTTCAAAAACTGACCCCCAAGGCAGAGCAGCCGAAATCTTCGCAGTCAGTAACTCTCTTACCAACCTTATTATGGAACCCACCTACTTTCCTAGAGTCCCAAATCATAGTTCAAATCCCCTTGATCTCTTTCTTACTACCAACCCCGAACTCTATCAAACATCTGTCACAGCTCAGATCATGGCTTAGTTACTATATCTTACCCTGCACATCCCGAGGTAAATGAATACATGCCACCACGCACCGTATGGCACTACAACTCAGCCGACTGGGATGGCCTGAGGGACTTCTTCGCCACTTACCCCTGGAATTCCATCTGCTTTTCTTCTGGTGATCCTTCTGAAATTTGCAGTCAACTGACGGAATCAATTCAATTGGGCATTGAAACCTATATTCCACACACCATCAAGAACCCCAAACAATCCAATAACAAACCCTGGTTTTCCAAATCTTGTGATAAAGCTAGAATTTTAAAAGTTCATGCTCACAAAAAGTTTCTACAGGATCCTAGTCCAGAAAACCGACAGGCCAGCATTGAAGCAAGAAACTACTACAATCAAACAATTTCTGAAGCCAAAGACTCCTTCGACAATCGTATTAAAAACAAAGTTCTTTCTTGCTCAAATGGCAGCAAATCTTTCTGGTCCTTTGCGAAAAACATAAGTAGGAATTTTTGTACCAGTTCTTTTCCGCCACTAGCTTTGGAAGATGAAATTGTTTCTACCGCTAAAGGAAAGGCAGAATTATTTGCTAAACAATTTGCTGCCAATTCAACCCTTGACCCTCCCGTAAATCATCCAATTCCAGTGGTTACCCCAGTTCCTCATAAAATGCCCGATATTATTTTTAAGGTAAAACACATTAAGCGTATCCTTTCTTCCCTTAACACCAAGAAATCGTCTGGGCTGGATGGCATACCAGCAATCGTTTTAAAAAAATGTGCTCCAGAACTTGCACCAATCTTAACTCGGCTCTTTCGAATTTCTTACAACACAGGTATCTTTCCGGGAAAGCTGCACGTGTTCAACCTATTCCCAAGAAAGGATCTAAATCTCTTCCATCTAACTATAGACCAATTTCAATTCTCTCAGTTCTTTGCAAAGTAATGGAAAAACTAATTAATTCACAAATTCTTAAGTACTTAGAAAAACACAAAATTTTGCATGACAGGCAGTATGGATTTCGCCACAAAAGATCTACAGCAGATCTTCTTTCCTTCGTATCACACTGCTGGAATAAGTCTCTTGAGTTTCTAGGTGAGTCCCAGATCGTTGCTCTTGATATATCCAAAGCTTTTGACCAGGTCTGGCATGCCGCACTTCTTAATAAACTTCCCTCCTATGGTCTTTCAACTAAACTCTGTACTTGGCTCTCTAGTTATCTATCTGATCGTCGTATATCAGTTATTGTGGACGGCCATTCTTCAAGCTTTCACCAAGTAAATGCTGGAGTCCCTCAGGGCTCAGTTCTGGCACCAACATTGTTTCTTCTTCACATCAACGACCTTCTCTCGTCCACAACTAATTCCATTCATAGTTTCGCCGACGATAGTACCCTTCACTCTAGTTTTCAGGTTCCTAAACCCATTACTAAACCTGACTTGGAAAACAAACGCAGAGCGATGCAGATATCTCTTTCGCAGGATCTTAATT
>JACEGR010000258.1:303117-308117 GCA_014170235.1 Listronotus bonariensis
CAGTTTTCCAGATGGAACGATGGACAATACTGTGCATTTTGCAGGATTCAGTTGAAGACCAATGTTCGCAGCGGCTTCCTCCATTCGGGCAAGGTTAATCTGCATACCGGTTTTCGTAGATGAAAATAAGATGATATCGTCTGCGAAGGCTATTGCGTCGGTGGTCACTTCGCCCAATCGGTACCCAACGTCTCTTGATAGGTGTTCTAACACGTCGTCCACAAGAAAGCAGAAGAACAACGTCGAAAGTGGGTCTCCTTGTCTTATTCCTCGGTTGACTTTGTATCGTGGCGACATCTCTCCCTTGTGTTCAAAGGTGGTGTAGGAATGTTGGTATGCTGCGGTGATGTTCTGGATAAAAGCCTCAGGGAACTGCCTTTTCCTAAGCGTGTTTGCGAGTGCGTGGTGGCTGACACTATCATAGGCTTTTGCCATATCAAGCGATGCCACATGCATTTCCTTTCTTTGTTCTCTGGCATGTGCAATGGTCGTGGCCAGGACTGCGATATTCTGAGAACATCCATCCTGCAAACACCGCTGACGATGGTCCACCATATTTAGACTTCGAACGCGTTCAGCCCAGATCTTGTGTAGGTTCCGTACAACAACGGAAGTGACGCTTATGGGTCTCAGGTCACTTGGTGCGTCGACGTGGTCTTTCTTGGGGATGAGGACGGTTCTGCTGAGCAACTTTTGTTGGGTGAATCCCCCTGCAACAATTGTTAGATTAAAGTACATTGCTCTTATTGTGGCAGGAACCGCCAACCACTGCCTAGCGGTGATGTGATCTGGTCCTGGTGCCGTGCTGTTTGGCAGGCGCGTTTTGATAGTGTCCGATGTGCTAATTGGGGTCATCACCGAGTGGACTCGGGTCATCCTGGGTGGATTTCTTTGTTGGAATTTGGGCTGCTGGATATGAAGGCTGTTGCACGAATCTTTCCCAAAAATCGAATATTTCGGTGTTTTGGATGTTAACTGCAGTGTCCTCCTGATCAGAGAGTATAAGGTTGACTGCTCTCGTCATGTTTTTGCGGTAAGTCTTTTGTATGAGGTTGTAACGCTCTCTTCTTTTCTGCTTTCTCGATTTCCGTTGGCTCCGTTGGCGTTGGGCGTCTTGTTTGGGTGGTCCGTGGGCCTCTGGGGGAACACGGCATTCAACCAGTCGTTCAGTTCGCTTGAATTGACCTCTTCTCCATCGCAGGCGGCACTGGCTATTCGATTGAGCATGTCTGATTGCCATCCGTTGATGTTGCTAACTACTTCAATTTGACGCCTGATCTCGTTTAGATAAGGGGCTTCCCATTGGTCAGGCTGCTCGGTTGGTTTTGGTTGCGGTGGATCGGTGGTAACTTGTTCAGTTGGCTCCGCGTCGCTGTCATGCTGTTGTGTAGCTTGAAGTTCTTAAAGACGGTCTGCGATCATTAGTCGGTACTGGGGGCGTTGTCTGGCCTTCTTGATGGCGTCTAGGGACCTGTGTGGAAAAATACTACTAAGATGCTGGTTCATAAATCGTACCTGCTGCCGGGTTGCATCGATCTCCTCTGACACCATTATTTGAATCTCCTCCATGGACCAGGCCGCTTTCTTAGGTAGAGGGATCTCACTATTATATTGTTGTGTGTGAGCCTGCCGTTTGTGTTGTCAAAAACCAGTTCGGGTGCGGAAAGTTCTGTCGCAATACGGGCATCATTCAGGGTGGTCCATGGGTAGTCCTACGGGCTGTGACGACGGGACTGGTGCTGCCAACTGTTGGATGGGCCTTGCTTTAGTGGGTGGAGCTAGCGCTGTCGGTTCATCCTGTTCATCTTCACTTGGATTCCTCGTTGTTTCCGGAATTGGAGCTACTACTCTTCTTGTGCGAAGGGAAATGGATCTTCGGCTGGTCGAGGATCGAGAGACATCTCTCCCTTGTGTTCAAAGGTGGTGTAGGAATGTTGGTATGCTGCGGTGATGTTCTGGATAAAAGCCTCAGGGAACTGCCTTTTCCTAAGCGTGTTTGCGAGTGCGTGGTGGCTGACACTATCATAGGCTTTTGCCATATCAAGCGATGCCACATGCATTTCCTTTCTTTGTTCTCTGGCATGTGCAATGGTCGTGGCCAGGACTGCGATATTCTGAGAACATCCATCCTGCAAACACCGCTGACGATGGTCCACCATATTTAGACTCCGAACGCGTTCA
This sequence comes from Listronotus bonariensis, assembly GCA_014170235.1. NCBI lineage: Eukaryota > Metazoa > Arthropoda > Insecta > Coleoptera > Curculionidae > Listronotus > Listronotus bonariensis. The sequence continues at coordinate 305,299 of JACEGR010000258.1, forward strand.
GCCCAGATCTTGTGTAAGTTCCGTACAACAACGGAAGTGACGCTTATGGGTCTCAGGTCACTTGGTGCGTCGACGTGGTCTTTCTTGGGGATGAGGACGGTTCTGCTGAGCAACTTTTGTTGGGTGAATCCCCCTGCAACAATTGTTAGATTAAAGTACATTGCTCTTATTGTGGCAGGAACCGCCAACCACTGCCTAGCGGTGATGTGATCTGGTCCTGGTGCCGTGCTGTTTGGCAGGCGCGTTTTGATAGTGTCCGATGTGCTAATTGGGGTCATCACCGAGTGGACTGGGTCATCCTGGGTGGATTTCTTTGTTGGAATTTGGGCTGCTGGATATGAAGGCTGTTGCACGAATCTTTCCCAAAAATCGAATATTTCGGTGTTTTGGATGTTAACTGCAGTGTCCTCCTGATCAGAGAGTATAAGGTTGACCGCTCTCGTCATGTTTTTGCGGTAAGTCTTTTGTATGAGGTTGTAACGCTCTCTTCTTTTCTGCTTTCTCGATTTCCGTTGGCTCCGTTGGCGTTGGGCGTCTTGTTTGGGTGGTCCGTGGGCCTCTGGGGGAACACGGCATTCAACCAGTCGTTCAGTTTGCTTGAATTGACCTCTTCTCCATCGCAGGCGGCACTGGCTATTCGATTGAGCATGTCTGATTGCCATCCGTTGATGTTGCTAACTACTTCAATTTGACGCCTGATCTCGTTTAGATAAGGGGCTTCCCATTGGTCAGGCTGCTCGGTTGGTTTTGGTTGCGGTGGATCGGTGGTAACTTGTTCAGTTGGCTCCGCGTCGCTGTCATGCTGTTGTGTAGCTTGAAGTTCTTAAAGACGGTCTGCGATCATTAGTCGGTACTGGGGGCGTTGTCTGGCCTTCTTGATGGCGTCTAGGGACCTGTGTGGAAAAATACTACTAAGATGCTGGTTCATAAATCGTACCTGCTGCCGGGTTGCATCGATCTCCTCTGACACCATTATTTGAATCTCCTCCATGGACCAGGCCGCTTTCTTAGGTAGAGGGATCTCACTATTATATTGTTGTGTGTGAGCCTGCCGTTTGTGTTGTCAAAAACCAGTTCGGGTGCGGAAAGTTCTGTCGCAATACGGGCATCATTCAGGGTGGTCCATGGGTAGTCCTACGGGCTGTGACGACGGGACTGGTGCTGCCAACTGTTGGATGGGCCTTGCTTCAGTGGGTGGAGCTAGCGCTGTCGGTTCATCCTGTTCATCTTCACTTGGATTCCTCGTTGTTTCCGGAATTGGAGCTACTACTCTTCTTGTGCGAAGGGAAATGGATCTTCGGCTGGTCGAGGATCGAGAGACGTCTCCTTCCGGGTTCTGTCCCGAAGGTAGGCGCGAAGTAGGACCGGCACTCCGAGGCAAGTACCGGCTGCTGGCTCCGGGTCCAGCTTTGGGCTTTGTGCCCTTTTCTTTTCCCTTTTTCATGCCTACTAGATTTTGCCTGAACGGGCTGGCAACCCGAACGGGCAGGCCACCTCCGAAGAGGTGGTGAAGCCAGAGCCACACTTAGCCTACCGCTGTGTTTTTGGACACAGCGGCGTTTCCTGACTTTCACGACGAGGACGAGTGGTTGGCACATGGGGAAAGACTCCCGAAAACCTCCCAACGAGAAAGGGCCGATGCCCGCTTACGCGAACACCGGCCCTTCCAAGTCAGGTCGATCATCAGTTGCCATTTCCTTGAGAGAGGCATAGTTACGACCGCCACCGAGGGGTCTGGGGGCCGGTCAGGCCCCCAGGCAAGCTCCCCGTGTTGGGGTGGCAGGCGCCGATGGCGCTGAATTTTAAGGGACCCAGCTTATCCATCAGCAGGCAATATCTCCGATCAGGCCTTCCCGTGTCGAACCGGGATTTCCCTCCTTACACCGATGCAAGTTTGTCTGACTTGGCGGCCGGACAATCGACACGGTTTCCCCGGAGCTCCAGTCATGCCTGCAACCATGCCCTTAAGTACGGTCAGAGTGGGCCGTTACACACCAGAGCCAGGAGCAGCATGACCACCAGTCACACGTGAGCATGTCCGGTGATAACGTCATACTACTGGGCCTTCGCCCTCACTGATCGTAGTCCTCTTCCCCTACACGCAGCAACTTCGCCTCAATCACTAGCCAGGTGACAAGTCTGACTAGCTCAACTCCATCGCCGCATGCAAGGTTCTAGTCCCGACACATTCCCCACCTCGGGGCTAGACCCGCCCCAGCTCTGGCCGGGATCACCTGTTACCAGGTGCCCATATCTTAGGGGGTCACTACCATCACATGAACTTGATGTCAGAGACCCCTTGCAGTCCACTACCCCTCTAGCAGTGCAGGAAACCTAGCTACCACTAAGAGTCCAACACCAAGCCCGGGGGCCCTCCGCTAATTTTTCCAAGCCCGTTCCCTTGGCAGTGGTTTCGCTAGATAGTGGGTAGGGACAGTGGGAATCTCGTTAATCCATTCATGCGCGTCACTAATTAGATAACGAGGCATTTGGCTATTTTTTTTATTTTATTTTTTTAAAAAGGCCGACATCCACCCCGAAAGGTGATCATCGGCCCTTTTGCACACGTATTTTCATTTTTTACAGACTAAGTTACAACAGTTTAACCTAAATCTACCTAGCCTAAGTTTCCCCGCTGCACTCATAGTCCTTGGGGTTAGATGTCCCCGTTGAGCTCTTCCCCTTGCTATTGGATCGGGCCGCCTCTTGTGGTCTATCTTCCATCGTCAGTTGTTGTTGTTTTGTCCTCCCACACATTTGATTCCTATCCTTCTTATCTGACAGTGGTCGTCATCCGATTCCAATGATTCCAATTCGTA
>JACEGR010000258.1:313117-323180 GCA_014170235.1 Listronotus bonariensis
ATTAAAGGTGTCTTTGCTCTGTAAAACTTGGCCGCTCATAAGTAGAGGATGAGTATTTGATGACTCTTTTCGCGACAAGGAACATGATTGTGTTTTGGATGCATTAAAATGGACGAGATTTTTAGCGCCCCAATCCAATATTAAATAAAGATATCTGCATCGCTTTGCGTATGTTTTCCAAGTCAGGTTTAGTAATGGGTTTAGGAACCTGAAAACTGGAGTGAAGGGTACTATCGTCGGCGAAACTATGAATGGAATTAGTTGTGGACGAGAGAAGGTCGTTGATGTGAAGAAGAAACAATGTTGGTGCCAAAACTGACCCCTGAGGGACTCCAGCATTTACTTGGTGAAAGCTTGAAGAATGGCCGTCCACAATAATTGATATACGTCGATCAGATAGATAACTAGAGAGCCAAGTACAGAGTTTAGTTGAAAGACCATAGGAGGGAAGTTTATTAAGAAGTGCGGCATGCCAGACCTGGTCAAAAGCTTTGGATATATCAAGAGCAACGATCTGGGACTCACCTAGAAACTCAAGAGACTTATTTTAGCAGTGTGATACGAAGGAAAGAAGATCTGCTGTAGATCTTTTGTGGCGAAATCCATACTGCCTGTCATGCAAAATTTTGTGTTTTTCTAAGTACTTAAGAATTTGTAAATTAATTACTTTTTAACACGCTTTTATTAACTTGGGTTGTAACTATCTATCCATCTATCTATCCATCTAGGGTTACCAGACGTCCGGATTAATCCGGACATGTCCGGATTTTTACTTCTTCAATTGCGTCCGGGCGGATTTTTCACTAACGTCCGGATTTTAAAGTAGTTGTCTTTATAAACGACAAAAACAAATAACATAAAATATTAAAAACCAATCACCAAAAAATATAAAATAATAAAATAATGTAAAAAATCGTTTATAAATTTAGAAGTGTAAATTCACCTTTAGCCGAATAAAAAGGCGCGGTGACTATCGTTTGGCAAGCGCGGCGCAGCAGTCAGCCAAGGTCGGCAGCGAGAATGCGGGGAATCACCAATAGATTTATTTACATTATTTTCCGAGTGTTCACGCAGTTTAAGAGTTTTGCTATTTCAGTGAGCTAATTTTTGATTGCGCATCGTTTTAAAGGTTTATAAAATAGTTTTTGTAATGCCGAAACGCAAATGTACTTATTCGGATGAAATTTTTCAATTGTATCCTTCCTTTAAGAAAGGAAAGACCAGTAGCGAGGTAATTTGCAATGTTTGCAATTGTTCAATATCAATTGCCAATAAGGGTAAGCTTGATATTGAGACCCATATAAAAAAGGAAAAGCACAAACAAATGTTAAATGCTCAAGCGGGAACTTCTGGTCTTAGAAATTTTGTGGTAACTTCAGGAGAAAACAAATCGATAAAAGCAGCTGAAGCAACATTGGCTTTCCATACTGTCTGCCATCATCAATCTTATAAGTCCATGGATTGCACAATAAAGGTTAGTTTATAATTATTAAAATATTTGGCGTTAAAAACTCGATACATGTAATTACCCTTCAGGGTGTTTGTAAAGAGTATAAATGAAAAAATAATTAAAAACGCGTCCTTTTTTCACGTATTTCCATACGTAAAGTACACCTTTTTTTATTCATACAAAACTACAAAAGCGTAAAATAAAGACCAATTTTTTTAACTTGTTAAAAAGAAATGGTCTTGATGATTATTGAGTACTATGACTATGACCAGACAGCAGTGCAATGGTTGCCATTTCGGACTATCTTTTGAATCTTTTGTTCTTTTGTTCTTTTGTAAACTATCAAAAAAGCGGTTTCACGTCACTTTGGTCCTGCTTTCGGTTGACAGTTAAACAAAGGTTGTTCCGTCACTTGTCAACCGATCGGTTGACTAGTGACAGACGATCCATTGTTTATCTGCCAACCGGAGCCGGAACGAAAGCGACATGAAAACGCTTCAAGAAGGCCAAAGTGCGGTATTGTTTTTAAAATGTCATGACGTGTACTGATCAAACAACTGTAAATTAGTTTTTTAACGAAAAAATTATTACAAATTGGGTAGTAGATAAAATATTGTATACAACACGTGCTTTTCGCTAACGTTAATGCTCGCAATCTTTCCATTCACGAAAAAGAAAACTTTATGCACTTATTGTATAAATAACTACTTTATAGGGGTAGTTTATTACTAGTATATTTTTGGTTTCAGTTAAACAAAAAAATTTACCATGATTCAACCATAGCCAAAAAGGTTACTTGTGGGCGGACTAAGGCGGAGGCAATTATAAATAATATAATTGGACCATATACTCTTGAACTGACTCTTCAGGGAATTAAGAAGGTATCATTTATTGGTGTGGCTACAGACGCAAGCAATCATAATGCATTAAAAATGTTTCCAATGTTGATACAATATTTTGATTATAAGGATGGAGGAATTCAATGTAAATTATTGGACATTAAGAGCTCTCCAAACGAAACTTCAGAAACCATTTCTGATCTAATTTTAGATGTTCTGAAAACAAATAATTTAGAAAGAAAATGTGTAGCATTTTCAGGGGATAACTGCAATACTAATTTTGGTGGAATGGAAAGGAGAGGTCAAAATAATGTTTATAGCAAATTAAAAACAAAAATTAATAATCAAAATTTGGTTGGTGTAGGTTGCCCAGCTCATGTACTTAATAATGCAGTGCACCATAGCTGTGATAAATTGAAAGTTGATATAGAAAGCATAATACTCAAAATATTTAACTATTTTAGTATTTATACCGTACGAGTTGAAACACTTAAGGAATTTTGTGAATTTGTGGGAACAGAATTTGAGATTCTTTTATATCACTCAAAGACTAGATGGCTATCTTTGTTTCCGGCTATTGAAAGGGTTTTAAAAATGTTTGAACCTCTTAAGGCATATTTTTTGTCTCAACAAGATGCACCTAATATACTTAAATTATGTTTTGAAAACGATTTTGCAGAAGCTTATCTTCTCTTTGTTCATTCTTTAATGTCTGTTTTTCACCCAAATGTAGAAAGAATTGAACGTCAGAACAATTCTGTAATTGAAACTATGACAGTTTTAGAAAATGTTGTTTCCACTTTAGAAGAAAGAAGAGCTAATAAATTCATACCTCTAAAAGTGCGTGAAATTTTAAATAAATGCATCGAAAATGGTTTAGAACGCGAATGTGATCAGCTAAAGTTAGAGTTTTTTAATTTGTATAAAAATTCGATTACATACTTAAAAAACTGGCTTAAACCATTTGAAGAATTCCATTGTTTTAAATGGATGAGCCTAATTGATATTACCAAGTGTATTTGGGACAGTGATGTTATGCCTTCATTAATATATTTAATATCAAAAGGAGTCAGAAATAGATGATGCCAAATTTTTTGATGAATTTTGTTATTTTATAAAAATATATATCAGAAAATTTTGACTCCAATGACCACAATTTGCCTGCTCACGAAAAATGGGCAAAATACTTTAATGCAAGTATTTCTGAAGAAATTTTTTCACAGTTAATAAAAGCAGCCCAATTTATTTTTGCAATCCCATCTCACAATGCAAATGTTGAACGAATATTTTCACTTATTGCTGCTCAGTGGACCAAAGAAAGAAATAGACTGCTTTTACCTTCTGTGAAAGGAATACTTATGACTATTTATAACTTAAAACATATAAACTGTTCAGAGTTTTACAATTTTGTGCTTTTACCGGAAAATTTAACTCTTTTAAATAAAATACAAAGCAGCGAAAAGTACCTGTGAAGTAATTCAGTTTTTTTGTGTGTTTTACTAACTAAGTTAACTTGTTTTACTTTGTAAGTTTCAATTAAAAATTTAAATAAAACATTTATTTTTTGGTCATGTTTTATTTTATTAGAAAAATTAAATGGTAACTATTACCAAGATAAGGTGAACATTGTTACTTTGCTAAAAGATATGGCGTCCGGATTTTGTCCGGATTTTCTTAAAGGCTTTTCCTGAAAAAACAAATTTTCATCTGGTAACCCTATATCCATCTATGAATGTAACGGAATCTTTGAGCCTAATTTTAACCAACTTCCAGCTATTCGATTTCTTTGAAACTTTGCACACGTTTTAAGGACCCATGACAATGCAATAATCTGCAAACAGTATCCCGTTATCCTGGTTTGGATCGCCAGGAAAAAAATCCATTATATTATTATAACCACTGCTTGATACCACCAAGTGTCATCTGTCACCTGTACGTCCCAGTGGTACCAACCACCGGCCATTTCAAGAGTTCGATCTGAATCGATTTTACTCAAATTTTATATTAGGTTATTTTCAGAAAGTCCATCTGAAAAACTTTGCTACTCTTGACAAAATGGCGAAAAAATTTTTTAGTGGGTTGCCATCTGTTGGCAACATTCCAAACTTTTATACATACATAAATGCATATCGAACTAAAAAATGAAAAATAAATAATAGTTTAAAAAACTAAAAAACACGCTTTTATATGCAACCGAACTAAAAATTAGAAAATAATTTTTCATTAAAAAAATATTGTCACTTCATAGTAAAAAGCGCATTTTACTATTTTTTCATAACTTTTCCATCATAGATATTGGCAAATATAATAATTCTAACATTTAATATATTAAGCACCCCACGCTTTTTACTATGAAGTGACAATATTTTTTTAATGAAAAATTATTTTCTAATTTTTAGTTCGGTTGCATATAAAAGCGTGTTTTTTAGTTTTTTAAACTATTATTTATTCCATTACTTTACAAAGAACTGAGAGAATTGAAATTGGTCTATAGTTAGATGGAAGAGATTTAGATCCTTTCTTGGGAATAGGTTGAACACGTGCAGCTTTCCAGCTTTCCGGAAAGATACCTGTGTTGTAAGAAATTCGAAAGAGCCGAGTTAAGATTGGTGCAAGTTTTGGAGCACATTTTTTTTAAAACGATTGCTGGTATGCCATCTAGCCCAGACGATTTCTTGGTGTTAAGGGAAGAAAGGATACGCTTAATGTGTTTTACCTTAAAAATAATATCGGGCATTTTATGAGGAACTGGGGTAACCGCTGGAATTGGATGATTTACGGTTGGGTCAAGGGTTGAATTGGCAGCAAATTGTTTAGCAAATAATTCTGCCTTTCCTTTAGCGGTAAAAACAATTTCATCTTCCAAAGCTAGTGGCGGAAAAGAACTGGTTAGTTTCGGTTTTTCGCAAAAGACCAGAAAGTTTTGCTGCCATTTGAGCAAGAAAGAACTTTGTTTTTAATACGATTGTCGAAGGAGTCTTTGGCTTCAGAAACTGTTTGATTGTTGTAGTTTCTTGCTTCAATGCTGGCCTGTCGGTTTTCTGGACTAGGATCCTCTAGAAACTTTTTGTGAGCATGAACTTTTAAAATTCTAGCCTTATCACAAGATTTGGAAAACTAGGGTTTGTTATTGGATTGTTTGGGGTTTTTGATGGTGTGTGGAATATAGGTTTCAATGCCCAATTGAATTGATTCCGTCAGTTGATTGCAAATTTGAGAAGGATCACCAGAAGAAAAGCAGATGGAATTCCAGGGATAAGTGGCGAAGAAGTCCCTCAGGCCATCCCAGTCGGCTGAGTTGTAGTGCCATACGGTGCGTGGTGGCATGTATTCATTTACCTCGGGATGTGCAGGGTAAGATATAGTAACTAAGCCATGATCTGAGCGACCTAGGGGAGCTGTGACAGATGTTTGATAGAGTTCGGGGTTGGTAGTAAAAAAGAGATCAAGGGGATTTGAACTATGATTTGGGACTCTAGGAAAGTAGGTGGGTTCCATAATAAGGTTGGTAAGAGAGTTACTGACTGCGAAGATTTTGGCTGCTCTGCCTTGGGGGTCAGTTTTTGAAGAGCCCAGCCAATCCTTATTATGGACATTGAAGTCGCCATTTTAATTTAGAGTAATATGTAACAAAATATTATACAAAATTCTATTTAACTTTGGCCATCAGATAAACATCTGTAAAATACAATTAAGTCACCAAAATTAAAAATGGATAAGAAAAAATACTCAATTTTGATTGATTAGATCAAAATTACGGAATTCCAAAATACTGTGAAGCCAAAAGAAAAGATAAGGTAAAGATACTTAAATTTAAAAGATAAAGGTACTTACATTTAAAGGTTAAAATATTACTAAAGAAAAGATAATTATTATTACTCAAAACAGTGATGAGCCCTGGAAAAATCCAATGCTGGTCATTTTTAAAGTTAAGGTCATACTCAAAAATGTTTTTTAATACCCCATCAAATGCCTACGACTAACTTTGTCTCGAATTCGGTTTATACCCAGGTCATCTTCCGTTCTTAACGGGTGTGGACAAACCAATTTTTTTGCCGTTTTTCAATTTTTTTTCTATATTTATATTTTTTTATCCTGAACAATTTTAGTCCTATACAAAATTTTCCTAAAACAAACGGTTACCGAGATAATTTTGCTAACTTTTTTCCAAGGTAATTTTTCCGATTAAGGTCAGGCTCAAAAATGTTTTTTAAGGTCCTGGCGAATGCCTACGACTAACTTTGTCTCGAATTCGATCTATACCCAGGTCACCTTCCGTTCTTAACGGGTGTGGACAATCCGATTTTTTTGCCGTTTTTAATTTTTTTTTCCTATATTTATATTTTTTATCCTGAACAATTTTAGTCCCATACAAAATTTTCCTAAAACGAACGGTTACCGAGATAATTTTGCTAACTTTTTTCCAAGGTAATTTTTCCGATTAAGGTCAGGCTCAAAAATGTTTTTTTAAGGTCCTGGCGAATGCCTACGACTAACTTTGTCTCGAATTCGATCTATACCCAGGTCACCTTCCGTTCTTAACGGGTTTGGACAATCCGATTTTTTTGCCGTTTTTCAAATTTTTTTTCCTATATTTATATTTTTTATCCTGAACAATTTTAGTCCCATACAAAATTTTCCTAAAACGAACGGTTACCGAGATAATTTTGCTAACTTTTTTCCAAGGTCATTTTTCCGATTAAGATCAGGCTCAAAAATGTTTTTTAAGGTCCTGGCGAATGCGTACGACTAACTTTGTCTCGAATTCGGTCTATACCCAGGTCACCTTCCGTTCTTAACGGGTGTAGACAATCCGATTTTTTTTTGCCGTTTTTTAAATTTTTTTTCTTATATTTATATTTTTTTATCCTGAACAACTTTAGTCCTATACAAAATTTGCCTAAAACGAACGGTTACCGAGATAATTTTGCTAGGTTTTTTCCAAGGTCATTTTTCCGATTGAGGTCTGGCTCAAAAATGTTTTTTTAAGGTCCTGGCGAATGCGTACGACTAACTTTGTCTCGAAATCGGTGTATACCCAGGTCACCTTCCGTTCTTAACGGGTATAGACAATCTGATTTTTTTTGTTGTTTTTCAAAATTTTGTTTTCCTTTATTTATATTTTTTTATCCTGAACAATTTTAGTCTCATACAAAATTTGCCTAAAACGAACGATTACCGAGATAATTTTGCTAGGTTTTTTCCAAGGTCATTTTTCCGATTGAGGTCTGGCTCAAAAATGTTTTTTTAAGGTCCTGGCGAATGCGTACGACTAACTTTGTCTCGAATTCGGTCTATACCCAGGTCACCTTCCGTTCTTAACGGGTATAGACAATCCGAAGCTTGGCGAATTCTGCTTCGCAATGATAGGAAGAGCCGATATCGAAGGATCAAAAAGCGACGTCGCTATGAACGCTTGGCCGTCACAAGCCAGTTATCCCTGTGGTAACTTTTCTGACACCTCTTGCTGAAAACTCTTCAAGCCAAAAGGATCGATAGGCCGTGCTTTCGCAGTCCCTATGCGTACTGAACATCGGGATCAAGCCAGCTTTTGCCCTTTTGCTCTACGCGAGGTTTCTGTCCTCGCTGAGCTGGCCTTAAGACACCTGCGTTATTCTTTGACAGATGTTCCGCCCCAGACAAACTCCCCGCCTGGCAATGTCCTCGAATCAGATCGCACGGGAGCATAAAACGGCACCCGGAAAACCATACTCAAACGCCGACGAAACGAACGGCGCGAACCGCCCGGCCATCAACGCAGGCACAGCATCCGAATGCCACTCTACGTGCTTGGTTCGAGAATACCGTGACAGCCGCCGCCTCGTGGGCGAACGGCGCACGCGTTCTGCCTAACCGAGTAAGTAAAGAAACGATGAAAGTAGTGGTATTTTACCGGCGATGTTGCCATCTCCCACTTATGCTACACCTCTCATGTCTCCTTACAGTGCCAGACTAGAGTCAAGCTCAGCAGGGTCTTCTTTCCCCGCTAATTTTTCCAAGCCCGTTCCCATGGCAGTAGTTTCGCTAGATAGTGGGTAGGGACAGTGGGAATCTCGTTAATCCATTCATGCGCGTCACTAATTAGATGACGAGGCATTTGGCTATGAGACCATTTATTCAGCAAATAAAATTACAAACAAAATCAGTATAAATCTTAAGTAATGAAACATCACAATTATAAAAATTAAGTAAAAGTAAAAAATAAATAAAAATGTATACAAAAAAAAACATTGCACGGTCCACCCTGGCTAAGTATAAAATTTAGGGTATGTATATAAAGGTGTAAAAGTTTTGGGCCGTGCAATGGCTGAACAAACATTTCGGGTTTTTGTCCCCGTGACAGTTAAAGAATAAAAGGACGAGTATAAACACAGTGGTGTGTGGCGATGACCATTTGGGGGAGGCATCATCATCAGGATGGGGGTTGTGCGCTGGGGTTGGGCTCTAGGGGTGGCGGTTGTCCCATACGTTTGCAGAGAAGGAGCGATGGATGGCTGCTCCTCCTTTCAGTACTCCAGAAACCAGTGCAGCAACGAGGCCCCTTGGTAGTTGAAGCCTGGAGAGTACCTAGTCGTTGGAGGGGCACCAGGTTCCTCGAGCTCCTATGGCCAGTCCGGATACAATGACAGTGTCGTCAGGATAGAGGGTCCGAATGGCTTCAAGGAGGGCAGGCGTGGAATAGATGGCTACTTTGTTATCAACATGGTCCTGCAGAGGTCTAGGCGTTTCCCATGATACACAGAGGTCAAGGATGGTCGTTGTACCACCGCCCCGAATAATAAGATCGGGCTTATGGAGACGGCCTTCTGTGTCCCGAACTGAGGGCTCGATTTGTACTAAGAGACCCTTGTCGGTACATGACTTGGCGAAAACGCTGACAGAGTGGTCGTGTCTGCGGATTCGCTCATGGTGTGTAGCTGGGCACCTCTGAAGCACGTGCGAAAGGGTTTCAAGCCTCTCGCAACCTGCTCGGCAACGGCGGGCTTCGTGGGGGAGGCAGACGTTGTGGAGTCCTCCAATAGTGGGAAGGGTGTTGGTACGAAGCTGCATTGGCAGGACGTAATCCTTTCCATTCTAACTAGGCGGGGGTCTCGAATCCATTTGCTGGTTCCGGCATTTTTACAGTGCTCCGCCAGACCTGCTCCGCTGAAGGCGGCATTGATTTTTGGCGCCACCTGGAAACTTGCTCGTTACCTCTGCCATAAGGAGTGAGGAGGGCAGAGAGACGAGTTCGTAAGCTTGCTACATCCTCAGAGCGGAGAAAGGCTTCTAACTAATGGTCGGCATTCACTAGGAGACGGTCCAGTCTTCCAAGAATGATGTCTGGAATCCTGGCCGTGAAGCAAAATACCCCAAGTCCACCCAATTTTTGTGGGGCGTACAGTAGGGCATTTGGGGACTGAGCGGGGAGGTGGAGCACCTTTTTGATGGTTCTACGGATCATCTTGTCGGCTGATTGCAGGAGCTTAGCCGTGACCTTAGGGTTCTGGAATGCGAACTGGAACTTCGGAAAGATGTAATCCAGCAGAAGAACCAGCTTCTGGTGTGGTTTCAGCGGCGCCTTTTGAAGGTTGTTGAGGGCCGTAACTAGGGAGTCAGTTGATGGGAGTTCTGTCCCCATGAAACCATACCGGTGACCCAGGTACTTAAAGGAGGCGTCAGCATCGACGAGCGGCAATGGAGTTGGTCCAATGAAGACTGTGGCTACCGAGGAAAGATAAAGCTTCTTCTTCTTGGGCAGCAGCTTGACTCCCTCTGTTATCCCTCTCGTTCT